>CAKAJI010000724.1:0-144878 GCA_916610255.1 Lasioglossum lativentre | reverse complement strand
ACACTGCATATTACGTTATATTATAAGGTATTTTCAATGATACGCTGCATATTACGTTATATTATATGGTATTTTCATTGATACACTGCATATTACGTTATATTATATGGTATTATCGTTGATAGACTGCATATTACGATACAGTATAAGGTATTTTCATTGATACACTGCATATTACGTTATATTATAAGGTATTTTCAATGATACACTGTATATTACGTTATATTAGATGGTATTTTCTATGATACACTGCATATTACGTTATATTATAAGGTATTTTCAATGATACACTGCATATTACGTTATGTTATAAGGTATTTTCAATGATACACTGCATATTACGTTATATTATAAGGTATTTTCAATGATACACTGCATATTACGTTATATTATAAGGTATTTTCAATGATACACTGTATATTACGTTATATTACATGGTATTTTCTATGATACACTGCATATTACGTTATATTATAAGGTATTTTCAATGATACACTGGATATTACGCTATATTATAAGGTATTTTCAATGATACACTGCATGTTACGCTATATTGTAAGGTATTTTCAATGATACACTATATATTACGTTATATTATAAGGTATTTTCAATGACACACTGCATATTACGTTATATTATAAGGTATTTTCAATGATACACTGCATATTACGTTATATTATAAGGTATTTTCAATGATACACTGTATATTACGTTATATTAGATGGTATTTTCTATGATACACTGCATATTACGTTATATTATAAGGTATTTTCAATGATACACTGTATATTATGTTATATTATAAGGTATTTTCAATGATACACTGCATATTACGTTATATTATAAGGTATTTTCAATGATAAACTACGATATATTAGAAGGTATTTTCAATGATACACTGCATATTACGTTATATTATAAGGTATTTTCAATGATACACTGTATATTACGTTATATTAGATGGTATTTTCTATGATACACTGCATATTACGTTATATTATAAGGTATTTTCAATGATACACTGTCTATTATGTTATATTATAAGGTATTTTCAATGATAAACTACGATATAGTAGAAGGTATTTTCAATGATACACTGCATATTACGTTATATTATAAGGTATTTTCAATGATACACTGTATATTACGTTATATTACATGGTATTTTCTATGATACACTGCATATTACGTTATATTATAAGGTAATTTCAATGATACACTGCATATTACGTTATATTATAAGGTATTTTCAATGATACACTGCATATTACGTTATATTATAAGGTATTTTCAATGATACACTGCATATTACGTTATATTATAAGGTATTTTCAATGATACACTGTATATTACGTTGTAGTATAAGGTATTTTCAATGATACACTGCATATTACGTCATATTATATGGTATTGCCAATGATACACTGCATATTACGTTATATTATAAGGAATTTTCAATGATAAACTACGATATATTATAAGGTATTTTCAATGATACACTGCATATTACGTTATATTATAAGGTATTTTCAATGATAAACTACGATATATTAGAAGGTATTTTCAATGATACACTGCATATTACGTTATATTATAAGGTATTTTCAATGATACACTGTATATTACGTTATATTAGATGGTATTTTCTATGATACACTGCATATTATGTTATATTATAAGGTATTTTCAATGATACACTGCATATTACGTTATGTTATAAGGTATTTTCAATGATACACTGCATATTACGTTATATTATAAGGTATTTTCAATGATACACTGCATATTACGTTATATTAGAAGGTATTTTCAATGATACACTGTATATTACGATATATTACATGGTATTTTCTATGATACACTGCATATTACGTTATATTATAAGGTATTTTCAATGATACACTGCATATTACGTTATATTATAATGTATTTTCAATGATACACTGCATATTACGTTATATTATAATGTATTTTCAATGATACACTGCATATTACGTTATATTATAAGGTATTTTCAATGATACACAGGATATTACGCTATATTATAAGGTATTTTCAATGATATACTGCATATTACGCTATATTATAAGGTATTTTCAATGATACACTGCATATTACGTTATATTATAAGGTATTTTCAATGATACACTGCATGTTACGTTATATTATAAGGTATTTTCAATGATACACTGCATATTACGTTATATTATAAGGTATTTTCAATGATACACTGCATATTACGTTATATTATAAGGTATTTTCAATGATACACTGCATATTACGTTATATTATAAGGTATTTTCAATGATACACTGTATATTACGTTATATTACATGGTATTTTCTATGATACACTGCATATTACGTTATATTATAAGGTATTTTCAATGATACACTGCATATTACGTTATATTATAAGGTATTTTCAATGATACACTGTATATTACGTTATATTACATGGTATTTTCTATGATACACTGCATATTACGTTATATTATAAGGTATTTTCAATGATACACTGCATATTACGCTATATTATAAGGTATTTTCAATGATACACTGCATATTACGTTATATTATAAGGTATTTTCAATGATTCACTGCATGTTACGTTATATTATAAGGTATTTTCAATGATACACTGCATATTCCGTTATATTATAATGTATTTTCAATGATACACTACATATTACGTTATATTATAAGGTATTATCAATGATACACTGCATATTACGTTATATTACATGGTATTATCATTGATACACTGCATATTACGTTATATTATAAGGTATTTTCAATGATACGCTGCATATTACGTTATATTATATGGGATTTTCATTGATACACTGCATATTACGTTATATTATATGGTATTATCGTTGATAGACTGCATATTACGATACAGTATAAGGTATTTTCATTGATACACTGCATATTACGTTATATTATAAGGTATTTTCAATGATACACTGTATATTACGTTATATTAGATGGTATTTTCTATGATACACTGCATATTACGTTATATTATAAGGTATTTTCAATGATACACTGCATATTACGTTATGTTATAAGGTATTTTCAATGATACACTGCATATTACGTTATATTATAAGGTATTTTCAATGATACACTGCATATTACGTTATATTATAAGGTATTTTCAATGATACACTGTATATTACGTTATATTACATGGTATTTTCTATGATACACTGCATATTACGTTATATTATAAGGTATTTTCAATGATACACTGTATATTATGTTATATTATAAGGTATTTTCAATGATACACTGCATATTACGTTATATTATAAGGTATTTTCAATGATAAACTACGATATATTAGAAGGTATTTTCAATGATACACTGCATATTACGTTATATTATAAGGTATTTTCAATGATACACTGTATATTACGTTATATTAGATGGTATTTTCTATGATACACTGCATATTACGTTATATTATAAGGTATTTTCAATGATACACTGTCTATTATGTTATATTATAAGGTATTTTCAATGATAAACTACGATATAGTAGAAGGTATTTTCAATGATACACTGCATATTACGTTATATTATAAGGTATTTTCAATGATACACTGTATATTACGTTATATTACATGGTATTTTCTATGATACACTGCATATTACGTTATATTATAAGGTATTTTCAATGATACACTGCATATTACGTTATATTATAAGGTATTTTCAATGATACACTGCATATTACGTTATATTATAAGGTATTTTCAATGATACACTGCATATTACGTTATATTATAAGGTATTTTCAATGATACACTGTATATTACGTTGTAGTATAAGGTATTTTCAATGATACACTGCATATTACGTCATATTATATGGTATTGCCAATGATACACTGCATATTACGTTATATTATAAGGAATTTTCAATGATAAACTACGATATATTATAAGGTATTTTCAATGATACACTGCATATTACGTTATATTATAAGGTATTTTCAATGATAAACTACGATATATTAGAAGGTATTTTCAATGATACACTGCATATTACGTTATATTATAAGGTATTTTCAATGATACACTGTATATTACGTTATATTAGATGGTATTTTCTATGATACACTGCATATTATGTTATATTATAAGGTATTTTCAATGATACACTGCATATTACGTTATGTTATAAGGTATTTTCAATGATACACTGCATATTACGTTATATTATAAGGTATTTTCAATGATACACTGCATATTACGTTATATTAGAAGGTATTTTCAATGATACACTGTATATTACGATATATTACATGGTATTTTCTATGATACACTGCATATTACGTTATATTATAAGGTATTTTCAATGATACACTGCATATTACGTTATATTATAATGTATTTTCAATGATACACTGCATATTACGTTATATTATAATGTATTTTCAATGATACACTGCATATTACGTTATATTATAAGGTATTTTCAATGATACACAGGATATTACGCTATATTATAAGGTATTTTCAATGATATACTGCATATTACGCTATATTATAAGGTATTTTCAATGATACACTGCATATTACGTTATATTATAAGGTATTTTCAATGATACACTGCATGTTACGTTATATTATAAGGTATTTTCAATGATACACTGCATATTCCGTTATATTATAAGGTATTTTCAATGATACACTACATATTACGTTATATTATAAGGTATTTTCAATGATACACTGCATATTACGCTATATTATAAGGTATTTTCAATGATACACTGCATATTACGATATGTAATAAGGTATTTTCAATGATACACTGCATATTACGTTATATTACATGGTATTTTCATTGATACACTGCATATTACGTTATATTATAAGGTATTTTCAATGATACGCTGCATATTACGTTATATTATATGGTATTTTCATTGATACACTGCATATTACGTTATATTATATGGTATTATCGTTGATAGACTGCATATTACGATACAGTATAAGGTATTTTCATTGATACACTGCATATTACGTTATATTATAAGGTATTTTCAATGATACACTGTATATTACGTTATATTACATGGTATTTTCTATGATACACTGCATATTACGTTATATTATAAGGTATTTTCTATGATACACTGCATATTACGTCATATTAGATGGTATTGCCAATGATACACTGCATATTACGTTATATTATAAGGAATTTTCAATGATAAACTACGATATATTATAAGGTATTTTCAATGATACACTGCATATTACGTTATATTATAAGGTATTTTCAATGATAAACTACGATATATTAGAAGGTATTTTCAATGATACACTGCATATTACGTTATATTATAAGGTATTTTCAATGATACACTGTATATTACGTTATATTAGATGGTATTTTCTATGATGCACTGCATATTATGTTATATTATAAGGTATTTTCATTGATACACTGCATATTACGTTATGTTATAAGGTATTTTCAATGATACACTGCATATTACGTTATATTATAAGGTATTTTCAATGATACACTGCATATTACGTTATATTATAAGGTATTTTCAATGATACACTGTATATTACGATATATTACATGGTATTTTCTATGATACACTGCATATTACGTTATATTATAAGGTATTTTCAATGATACACTGCATATTACGTTATATTATAATGTATTTTCAATGATACACTGCATATTACGTTATATTATAATGTATTTTCAATGATACACTGCATATTAAGTTATATTATAAGGTATTTTCAATGATACACAGGATATTACGCTATATTATAAGGTATTTTCAATGATATACTGCATATTACGCTATATTATAAGGTATTTTCAATGATACACTGCATTTTACGTTATATTATAAGGTATTTTCAATGATACACTGCATGTTACGTTATATTATAAGGTATTTTCAATGATACACTGCATATTCCGTTATATTATAAGGTATTTTCAATGATACACTACATATTACGTTATATTATAAGGTATTTTCAATGATACACTGCATATTACGTTATATTATAAGGTATTTTCAATGATACACTGCATATTACGATATGTAATAAGGTATTTTCAATGATACACTGCATATTACGTTATATTACATGGTATTTTCATTGATACACTGCATATTACGTTATATTATAAGGTATTTTCAATGATACGCTGCATATTACGTTATATTATATGGTATTTTCATTGATACACTGCATATTACGTTATATTATATGGTATTATCGTTGATAGACTGCATATTACGATACAGTATAAGGTATTTTCATTGATACACTGCATATTATGTTATATTATAAGGTATTTTCAATGATACACTGCATATTACGTTATGTTATAAGGTATTTTCAATGATACACTGCATATTACGTTATATTATAAGGTATTTTCTATGATACACTGCATATTACGTTATATTATAAGGTATTTTCAATGATACACTGCATATTACGTTATATTATAATGTATTTTCAATGATACACTGCATATTACGTTATATTATAATGTATTTTCAATGATACACTGCATATTACGTTATATTATAAGGTATTTTCAATGATACACAGGATATTACGCTATATTATAAGGTATTTTCAATGATATACTGCATATTACGCTATATTATAAGGTATTTTCAATGATACACTGCATATTACGTTATATTATAAGGTATTTTCAATGATACACTGCATGTTACGTTATATTATAAGGTATTTTCAATGATACACTGCATATTCCGTTATATTATAAGGTATTTTCAATGATACACTACATATTACGTTATATTATAAGGTATTTTCAATGATACACTGCATATTACGTTATATTATAAGGTATTTTCAATGATACACTGCATATTACGATATGTAATAAGGTATTTTCAATGATACACTGCATATTACGTTATATTACATGGTATTTTCATTGATACACTGCATATTACGTTATATTATAAGGTATTTTCAATGATACGCTGCATATTACGTTATATTATATGGTATTTTCATTGATACACTGCATATTACGTTATATTATATGGTATTATCGTTGATAGACTGCATATTACGATACAGTATAAGGTATTTTCATTGATACACTGCATATTACGTTATATTATAAGGTATTTTCAATGATACACTGTATATTACGTTATATTACATGGTATTTTCTATGATACACTGCATATTACGTTATATTATAAGGTATTTTCTATGATACACTGCATATTACGTCATATTAGATGGTATTGCCAATGATACACTGCATATTACGTTATATTATAAGGAATTTTCAATGATAAACTACGATATATTATAAGGTATTTTCAATGATACACTGCATATTACGTTATATTATAAGGTATTTTCAATGATAAACTACGATATATTAGAAGGTATTTTCAATGATACACTGCATATTACGTTATATTATAAGGTATTTTCAATGATACACTGTATATTACGTTATATTAGATGGTATTTTCTATGATACACTGCATATTATGTTATATTATAAGGTATTTTCATTGATACACTGCATATTACGTTATGTTATAAGGTATTTTCAATGTTCCCCTGCATATTACGTTATATTATAAGGTATTTTCAATGATACACTGCATATTACGTTATATTATAAGGTATTTTCAATGATACACTGTATATTACGATATATTACATGGTATTTTCTATGATACACTGCATATTACGTTATATTATAAGGTATTTTCAATGATACACTGCATATTACGTTATATTATAATGTATTTTCAATGATACACTGCATATTACGTTATATTATAATGTATTTTCAATGATACACTGCATATTACGTTATATTATAAGGTATTTTCAATGATACACAGGATATTACGCTATATTATAAGGTATTTTCAATGATATACTGCATATTACGCTATATTATAAGGTATTTTCAATGATACACTGCATATTACGTTATATTATAAGGTATTTTCAATGATACACTGCATGTTACGTTATATTATAAGGTATTTTCAATGATACACTGCATATTCCGTTATATTATAAGGTATTTTCAATGATACACTACATATTACGTTATATTATAAGGTATTTTCAATGATACACTGCATATTACGTTATATTATAAGGTATTTTCAATGATACACTGCATATTACGATATGTAATAAGGTATTTTCAATGATACACTGCATATTACGTTATATTACATGGTATTTTCATTGATACACTGCATATTACGTTATATTATAAGGTATTTTCAATGATACGCTGCATATTACGTTATATTATATGGTATTTTCATTGATACACTGCATATTACGTTATATTATATGGTATTATCGTTGATAGACTGCATATTACGATACAGTATAAGGTATTTTCATTGATACACTGCATATTACGTTATATTATAAGGTATTTTCAATGATACACTGTATATTACGTTATATTACATGGTATTTTCTATGATACACTGCATATTACGTTATATTATAAGGTATTTTCAATGATACACTGTATATTACGTTATATTATAAGGTATTTTCAATGATAAACTACGATATATTATAAGGTATTTTCAATGATACACTGCATATTACGTTATATTATAAGGTATTTTCAATGATACACTGTATATTACGTTATATTACATGGTATTTTCTATGATACACTGCATATTACGTTATATTATAAGGTATTTTCAATGATACACTGTATATTACGTTATATTATAAGGTATTTTCAATGATACACTGCATATTACGTTATATTATAAGGTATTTTCAATGATACACTGCATATTACGATATGTAATAAGGTATTTTCAATGATACACTGCATATTACGTTATATTACATGGTATTTTCATTGATACACTGCATATTACGTTATATTATAAGGTATTTTCAATGATACGCTGCATATTACGTTATAATATATGGTATTTTCATTGATACACTGCATATTACGTTATATTATAAGGTATTTTCAATGATACACTGTATATTACGTTATATTAGATGGTATTTTCTATGATACACTGCATATTACGTTATATTATAAGGTATTTTCAATGATACACTGTATATTATGTTATATTATAAGGTATTTTCAATGATAAACTACGATATATTAGAAGGTATTTTCAATGATACACTGCATATTACGTTATATTATAAGGTATTTTCAATGATACACTGTATATTACGTTATATTACATGGTATTTTCTATGATACACTGCATATTACGTTATATTATAAGGTATTTTCAATGATACACTGCATATTACGTTATATTATAAGGTATTTTCAATGATACACTGCATATTACGTTATATTATAAGGTATTTTCAATGATACACGGCATATTACGCTATATTATAAGGTATTTTCAATGATACACTGTATATTACGTTATATTACATGGTATTTTCTATGATACTCTGCATATTACGTTATATTATAAGGTATTTTCAATGATACACTGCATATTACGTTATATTATAAGGTATTTTCAATGATACACTGCATATTACGTTATATTATAAGGTATTTTCAATGATACACTGTATATTACGTTATATTATAAGGTATTTTCAATGATAAACTACGATATATTAGAACGTATTTTCAATGATACACTGCATATTACGTTATATTATAAGGTATTTTCAATGATACACTGCATATTACGTTATATTATAAGGTATTTTCAATGATACACTGCATATTACGTTATATTATAAGGTATTTTCAATGATACACTGCATATTACGTTATATTATAAGGTATTTTCAATGATACACTGTATATTACGTTATATTATAAGGTATTTTCAATGATAAACTACGATATATTAGAAGGTATTTTCAATGATACACTGCATATTAGGTTATATTATAAGGTATTTTCAATGATACACTGTATATTACGTTATATTACATGGTATTTTCAATGATACACTGCATATTACGATATGATATAAGGTATTTTCAATGACACACTGCATATTACGTTATATTATAAGGTATTTTCAATGATACACTGCATATTACGTTATATTATAAGGTATTTTCAATGATACACTGCATATTACGTTATATTATAAGGTATTTTCAATGATACACTGCATATTACGTTATATTATAAGGTATTTTCAATGATACACTGTATATTATGTTATATTACATGGTATTTTCAATGATACACTGCATATAACGATATGATATAAGGTATTTTCAATGATACACTACATATTACGTTATATTATAAGGTATTTTCAATGATACACTGCATATTACGTTATATTATAAGGTATTTTCAATGATACACTGCATATTACGATATGTAATAAGGTATTTTCAATGATACACTGCATATTACGTTATATTACATGGTATTTTCATTGATACACTGCATATTACGTTATATTATAAGGTATTTTCAATGATACGCTGCATATTACGTTATATTATATGGTATTTTCATTGATACACTGCATATTACGTTATATTATATGGTATTATCGTTGATAGACTGCATATTACGATACAGTATAAGGTATTTTCATTGATACACTGCATATTACGTTATATTATAAGGTATTTTCAATGATACACTGTATATTACGTTATATTAGATGGTATTTTCTATGATACACTGCATATTACGTTATATTATAAGGTATTTTCAATGATACACTGTATATTATGTTATATTATAAGGTATTTTCAATGATAAACTACGATATATTAGAAGGTATTTTCAATGATACACTGCATATTACGTTATATTATAAGGTATTTTGAATGATACACTGTATATTACGTTATATTACATGGTATTTTCTATGATACACTGCATATTACGTTATATTATAAGGTATTTTCAATGATACACTGCATATTACGTTATATTATAAGGTATTTTCAATGATACACTGCATATTACGTTATATTATAAGGTATTTTCAATGATACACGGCATATTACGCTATATTATAAGGTATTTTCAATGATACACTGTATATTACGTTATATTACATGGTATTTTCTATGATACTCTGCATATTACGTTATATTATAAGGTATTTTCAATGATACACTGCATATTACGTTATATTATAAGGTATTTTCAATGATACACTGCATATTACGTTATATTATAAGGTATTTTCAATGATACACTACATATTACGTTATATTATAAGGTATTTTCAATGATAAACTACGATATATTAGAAGGTATTTTCAATGATACACTGCATATTAGGTTATATTATAAGGTATTTTCAATGATACACTGTATATTACGTTATATTACATGGTATTTTCAATGATACACTGCATATTACGATATGATATAAGGTATTTTCAATGACACACTGCATATTACGTTATATTAAAAGGTATTTTCAATGATACACTGCATATTACGTTATATTATAAGGTATTTTCAATGATACACTGCATATTACGTTATATTATAAGGTATTTTCAATGATAAACTACGATATATTAGAAGGTATTTTCAATGATACACTGCATATTACCTTATATTATAAGGTATTTTCAATGATACACTGTATATTACGTTATATTACATGGTATTTTCTATGATACACTGCATATTACGTTATATTATAAGGTATTTTCAATGATACACTGTATATTACGTTATATTATAAGGTATTTTCAATGATAAACTACGATATATTAGAAGGTATTTTCAATGATACACTGCATATTAGGTTATATTATAAGGTATTTTCAATGATACACTGTATATTACGTTATATTACATGGTATTTTCAATGATACACTGCATATTACGATATGATATAAGGTATTTTCAATGACACACTGCATATTACGTTATATTAAAAGGTATTTTCAATGATACACTGCATATTACGTTATATTATAAGGTATTTTCAATGATACGCTGCATATTACGTTATATTATATGGTATTTTCAATGATACACTGCATATTACGATATGTAATAAGGTATTTTCAATGATACACTGCATATTACGTTATATTACATGGTATTTTCATTGATACACTGCATATTACGTTATATTATAAGGTATTTTCAATGATACGCTGCATATTACGTTATATTATATGGTATTTTAATTGATACACTGCATATTACGTTATATTATATGGTATTATCGTTGATAGACTGCATATTACGATACAGTATAAGGTATTTTCATTGATACACTGCATATTACGTTATATTATAAGGTATTTTCAATGATACACTGTATATTACGTTATATTACATGGTATTTTCTATGATACACTGCATATTACGTTATATTATAAGGTATTTTCAATGATACACTGCATATTACGTTATATTATAAGGTATTTTCAATGATACACTGCATATTACGTTATATTATAAGGTATTTTCAATGATACACTGGATATTACGCTATATTATAAGGTATTTTCAATGATACACTGCATGTTACGCTATATTGTACGGTATTTTCAATGATACACTGTATATTACGTTATATTATAAGGTATTTTCAATGACACACTGCATATTACGTTATATTATAAGGTATTTTCAATGATACACTGCATATTACGTTATATTATAAGGTATTTTCAATGATAAACTACGATATATTAGAAGGTATTTTCAATGATACACTGCATATTACGTTATATTATAAGGTATTTTCAATGATACACTGTATATTACGTTATATTAGATGGTATTTTCTATGATACACTGCATATTACGTTATATTATAAGGTATTTTCAATGATACACTGTATATTATGTTATATTATAAGGTATTTTCAATGATAAACTACGATATATTAGAAGGTACTTTCAATGATACACTGCATATTACGTTATATTATAAGGTATTTTCAATGATACACTGTATATTACGTTATATTACATGGTATTCTCTATGATACACTGCATATTACGTTATATTATAAGGTATTTTCAATGATACACTGCATATTACGTTATATTATAAGGTATTTTCAATGATACACTGCATATTACGTTATATTATAAGGTATTTTCAATGATACACGGCATATTACGCTATATTATAAGGTATTTTCAATGATACACTGTATATTACTGTATATTACATGGTATTTTCTATGATACTCTGCATATTACGTTATATTATAAGGTATTTTCAATGATACACTGCATATTACCTTATATTATAAGGTATTTTCAATGATACACTGCATATTACGTTATATTATAAGGTATTTTCAATGATACACTGCATATTACGTTATATTATAAGGTATTTTCAATGATACACTGTAGATTACGTTATATTATAAGGTATTTTCAATGATAAACTACGATATATTAGAAGGTATTTTCAATGATACACTGCATATTACGTTATATTATAAGGTATTTTCAATGATACACTGTATATTACGTTATATTACATGGTATTTTCTATGATACACTGCATATTACGTTATATTATAAGGTATTTTCAATGATACACTGTATATTACGTTATATTATAAGGTATTTTCAATGATAAACTACGATATATTATAAGGTATTTTCAATGATACACTGCATATTAGGTTATATTATAAGGTATTTTCAATGATACACTGTATATTACGTTATATTACATGGTATTTTCAATGATACACTGCATATTACGATATGATATAAGGTATTTTCAATGACACACTGCATATTACGTTATATTATAAGGTATTTTCAATGATACACTGCATATTACGTTATATTATAAGGTATTTTCAATGATAAACTACGATATATTAGAACGTATTTTCAATGATACACTGCATATTGCGTTATATTATAAGGTATTTTCAATGATACACTGCATATTACGTTATATTATAAGGTATTTTCAATGATACACTGCATATTACGTTATATTATAAGGTATTTTCAATGATACACTGCATATTACGTTATATTATAAGGTATTTTCATTGATACACTGCATATTACGATATGTAATAAGGTATTTTCAATGATACACTGCATATTACGTTATATTACATGGTATTTTCATTGATACACTGCATATTACGTTATATTATAAGGTATTTTCAATGATACGCTGCATATTACGTTATATTATATGGTATTTTCATTGATACACTGCATATTACGTTATATTATATGGTATTATCGTTGATAGACTGCATATTACGATACAGTATAAGGTATTTTCATTGATACACTGCATATTACGTTATATTATAAGGTATTTTCAATGATACACTACATATTACGTTATATTATAAGGTATTTTCAATGATACACTGCATATTACGTTATATTATAAGGTATTTTCAATGATACACTGCATATTACGATATGTAATAAGGTATTTTCAATGATACACTGCATATTACGTTATATTATAATGTATTTTCAATGATACACTGCATATTACGTTATATTATAATGTATTTTCAATGATACACTGCATATTACGTTATATTATAAGGTATTTTCAATGATACACTGTATATTACGTTATATTACATGGTATTTTCTATGATACACTGCATATTACGTTATATTATAAGGTATTTTCAATGATACACTGCATATTACGTTATATTATAAGGTATTTTCAATGATACACTGCATATTACGTTATATTATAAGGTATTTTCAATGATACACTGCATATTACGTTATATTATAAGGTATTTTCATTGATACACTGCATATTACGATATGTAATAAGGTATTTTCAATGATACACTGCATATTACGTTATATTACATGGTATTTTCATTGATACACTGCATATTACGTTATATTATAAGGTATTTTCAATGATACGCTGCATATTACGTTATATTATATGGTATTTTCATTGATACACTGCATATTACGTTATATTATATGGTATTATCGTTGATAGACTGCATATTACGATACAGTATAAGGTATTTTCATTGATACACTGCATATTACGTTATATTATAAGGTATTTTCAATGATACACTGTATATTACGTTATATTACATGGTATTTTCTATGATACACTGCATATTACGTTATATTATAAGGTATTTTCAATGATACACTGCATATTACGTTATATTATAAGGTATTTTCAATGATACACTGCATATTACCTTATATTATAAGGTATTTTCAATGATACACTGGATATTACGCTATATTATAAGGTATTTTCAATGATACACTGCATGTTACGCTATATTAAGGTATTTTCAATGATACACTGTATATTACGTTATATTATAAGGTATTTTCAATGACACACTGCATATTACGTTATATTATAAGGTATTTTCAATGATACACTGCATATTACGTTATATTATAAGGTATTTTCAATGATAAACTACGATATATTAGAAGGTATTTTCAATGATACACTGCATATTACGTTATATTATAAGGTATTTTCAATGATACACTGTATATTACGTTATATGAGATGGTATTTTCTATGATACACTGCATATTACGTTATATTATAAGGTATTTTCAATGATACACTGTATATTATGTTATATTATAAGGTATTTTCAATGATAAACTACGATATATTAGAAGGTATTTTCAATGATACACTGCATATTACGTTATATTATAAGGTATTTTCAATGATACACTGTATATTACGTTATATTACATGGTATTTTCTATGATACACTGCATATTACGTTATATTATAAGGTATTTTCAATGATACACTGCATATTACGTTATATTATAAGGTATTTTCAATGATACACTGCATATTACGCTATATTATAAGGTATTTTCAATGATACACTGCATGTTACGTCATATTATAAGTTATTTCCAATGATACACTGCATATTACGTTACATTATATGGTATTTTCAATGATACACTGCATATTACGTTATGTTATAAGGTATTTACATTGATAAACTACATATTACGATATATTATGAGGTATTTTCAATGATATACTGTATATTACGTTGTAGTATAAGGTATTTTCAATGATACACTGCATATTACGTCATATTATATGGTATTGCCAATGATACACTGCATATTACGTTATATTATAAGGAATTTTCAATGATAAACTACGATATATTATAAGGTATTTTCAATGATACACTGCATATTACGTTATATTATAAGGTATTTTCAATGATAAACTACGATATATTAGAAGGTATTTTCAATGATACACTGCATATTACGTTATATTATAAGGTATTTTCAATGATACACTGTATATTACGTTATATTAGATGGTATTTTCTATGATACACTGCATATTACGTTATATTATAAGGTATTTTCAATGATACACTGCATATTACGTTATGTTATAAGGTATTTACAATGATAAACTACATATTACGATATATTATAAGGTATTTTCAATGATACACTGCATATTACGCTATATTATAAGGTATTTTCAATGTTACACTGTATATTACGTTATATTACATGGTATTTTCTATGATACACTGCATATTACGTTATATTATAAGGTATTTTCAATGATACACTGCATATTACGTTATATTATAAGGTATTTTCAATGATACACTGCATATTACGTTATATTATAAGGTATTTTCAATGATACACTGCATATTACGTTATATTATAAGGTATTTTCAATGATACACTGTATATTACGTTATATTACATGGTATTTTCTATGATACACTGCATATTACGTTATATTATAAGGTATTTTCAATGATACACTGCATATTACGTTATATTATAATGTATTTTCAATGATACACTGCATATTACGTTATATTATAATGTATTTTCAATGATACACTGCATATTACGTTATATTATAAGGTATTTTCAATGATACACAGGATATTACGCTATATTATAAGGTATTTTCAATGATATAAAGCATATTACGCTATATTATAAGGTATTTTCAATGATACACTGCATATTACGTTATATTATAAGGTATTTTCAATGATACACTGCATGTTACGTTATATTATAAGGTATTTTCAATGATACACTGCATATTCCGTTATATTATAAGGTATTTTCAATGATACACTACATATTACGTTATATTATAAGGTATTTTCAATGATACACTGCATATTACGTTATATTATAAGGTATTTTCAATGATACACTGTATATTACGTTATATTACATGGTATTTTCTATGATACACTGCATATTACGTTATATTATAAGGTATTTTCAATGATACACTGCATATTACGTTATATTATAATGTATTTTCAATGATACACTGCATATTACGTTATATTATAATGTATTTTCAATGATACACTGCATATTACGTTATATTATAAGGTATTTTCAATGATACACAGGATATTACGCTATATTATAAGGTATTTTCAATGATATAAAGCATATTACGCTATATTATAAGGTATTTTCAATGATACACTGCATATTACGTTATATTATAAGGTATTTTCAATGATACACTGCATGTTACGTTATATTATAAGGTATTTTCAATGATACACTGCATATTCCGTTATATTATAAGGTATTTTCAATGATACACTACATATTACGTTATATTATAAGGTATTTTCAATGATACACTGCATATTACGTTATATTATAAGGTATTTTCAATAATACACTGCATATTACGATATGTAATAAGGTATTTTCAATGATACACTGCATATTACGTTATATTACATGGTATTTTCATTGATACACTGCATATTACGTTATATTATAAGGTATTTTCAATGATACGCTGCATATTACGTTATATTATATGGTATTTTAATTGATACACTGCATATTACGTTATATTATATGGTATTATCGTTGATAGACTGCATATTACGATACAGTATAAGGTATTTTCATTGATACACTGCATATTACGTTATATTATAAGGTATTTTCAATGATACACTGTATATTACGTTATATTACATGGTATTTTCTATGATACACTGCATATTACGTTATATTATAAGGTATTTTCAATGATACACTGCATATTACGTTATATTATAAGGTATTTTCAATGATACACTGCATATTACGTTATATTATAAGGTATTTTCAATGATACACTGGATATTACGCTATATTATAAGGTATTTTCAATGATACACTGCATGTTACGCTATATTGTAAGGTATTTTCAATGATACACTGTATATTACGTTATATTATAAGGTATTTTCAATGACACACTGCATATTACGTTATATTATAAGGTATTTTCAATGATACACTGCATATTACGTTATATTATAAGGTATTTTCAATGATAAACTACGATATATTAGAAGGTATTTTCAATGATACACTGCATATTACGTTATATTATAAGGTATTTTCAATGATACACTGTATATTACGTTATATTAGATGGTATTTTCTATGATACACTGCATATTACGTTATATTATAAGGTATTTTCAATGATACACTGTATATTATGTTATATTATAAGGTATTTTCAATGATAAACTACGATATATTAGAAGGTACTTTCAATGATACACTGCATATTACGTTATATTATAAGGTATTTTCAATGATACACTGTATATTACGTTATATTACATGGTATTTTCTATGATACACTGCATATTACGTTATATTAAAGGTATTTTCAATGATCCACTGCATATTACGTTATATTATAAGGTATTTTCAATGATACACTGCATATTACGTTATATTATAAGGTATTTTCAATGATACACGGCATATTACGCTATATTATAAGGTATTTTCAATGATACACTGTATATTACGTTATATTACATGGTATTTTCTATGATACTCTGCATATTACGTTATATTATAAGGTATTTTCAATGATACACTGCATATTACGTTATATTATAAGGTATTTTCAATGATACACTGCATATTACGTTATATTATAAGGTATTTTCAATGATACACTGCATATTACGTTATATTATAAGGTATTTTCAATGATACACTGTATATTACGTTATATTATAAGGTATTTTCAATGATAAACTACGATATATTAGAAGGTATTTTCAATGATACACTGCATATTACGTTATATTATAAGGTATTTTCAATGATACACTGTATAATACGTTATATTACATGGTATTTTCTATGATACACTGCATATTACGTTATATTATAAGGTATTTTCAATGATACACTGTATATTACGTTATATTATAAGGTATTTTCAATGATAAACTACGATATATTAGAAGGTATTTTCAATGATACACTGCATATTAGGTTATATTATAAGGTATTTTCAATGATACACTGTATATTACGTTATATTACATGGTATTTTCAATGATACACTGCATATTACGATATGATATAAGGTATTTTCAATGACACACTGCATATTACGTTATATTATAAGGTATTTTCAATGATACACTGCATATTACGTTATATTATAAGGTATTTTCAATGATAAACTACGATATATTAGAACGTATTTTCAATGATACACTGCATATTACGTTATATTATAAGGTATTTTCAATGATACACTGTATATTAAGTTATATTACGTGGTATTTTCTATGATACACTGCATATTACGTTATATTATAAGGTATTTTCAATGATACACTGCATATTACGTTATATTATAAGGTATTTTCAATGATACACTGCATATTACGTTATATTATAAGGTATTTTCAATGATACACTGGATATTACGCTATATAATAAGGTATTTTCAATGATACACTGCATGTTACGCTATATTGTAAGGTATTTTCAATGATACACTGTATATTACGTTATATTATAAGGTATTTTCAATGACACACTGCATATTACGTTATATTATAAGGTATTTTCAATGATACACTGCATATTACGTTATATTATAAGGTATTTTCAATGATAAACTACGATATATTAGAAGGTATTTTCAATGATACACTGCATATTACGTTATATTATAAGGTATTTTCAATGATACACTGTATATTACGTTATATTAGATGGTATTTTCTATGATACACTGCATATTACGTTATATTATAAGGTATTTTCAATGATACACTGTATATTATGTTATATTATAAGGTATTTTCAATGATAAACTACGATATATTAGAAGGTACTTTCAATGATACACTGCATATTACGTTATATTATACGGTATTTTCAATGATACACTGTATATTACGTTATATTACATGGTATTTTCTATGATACACTGCATATTACGTTATATTATAAGGTATTTTCAATGATACACTGCATATTACGTTATATTATAAGGTATTTTCAATGATACACTGCATATTACGTTATATTATAAGGTATTTTCAATGATACACGGCATATTACGCTATATTATAAGGTATTTTCAATGATACACTGTATATTACGTTATATTACATGGTATTTTCTATGATACTCTGCATATTACGTTATATTATAAGGTATTTTCAATGATACACTGCATATTACGTTATATTATAAGGTATTTTCAATGATACACTGCATATTACGTTATATTATAAGGTATTTTCAATGATACACTGCATATTACGTTATATTATAAGGTATTTTCAATGATACACTGTATATTACGTTATATTATAAGGTATTTTCAATGATAAACTACGATATATTAGAAGGTATTTTCAATGATACACTGCATATTACGTTATATTATAAGGTATTTTCAATGATACACTGTATATTACGTTATATTACATGGTATTTTCTATGATACACTGCATATTACGTTATATTATAAGGTATTTTCAATGATACACTGTATATTACGTTATATTATAAGGTATTTTCAATGATAAACTACGATATATTAGAAGGTATTTTCAATGATACACTGCATATTAGGTTATATTATAAGGTATTTTCAATGATACACTGCATATTACGATATGATATAAGGTATTTTCAATGATACACTACATATTACGTTATATTATAAGGTATTTTCAATGATACACTGCATATTACGTTATATTATAAGGTATTTTCAATGATAAACTACGATATATTAGAAGGTATTTTCAATGATACACTGCATATTACGTTATATTATAAGGTATTTTCAATGATACACTGTATATTACGTTATATTAGATGGTATTTTCTATGATACACTGCATATTACGTTATATGATAAGGTATTTTCAATGATACACTGTATATTATGTTATATTATAAGGTATTTTCAATGATAAACTACGATATATTAGAAGGTACTTTCAATGATACACTGCATATTACGTTATATTATAAGGTATTTTCAATGATACACTGTATATTACGTTATATTACATGGTATTTTCTATGATACACTGCATATTACGTTATATTATAAGGTATTTTCAATGATACACTGCATATTACGTTATATTATAAGGTATTTTCAATGATACACTGCATATTACGTTATATTATAAGGTATTTTCAATGATACACGGCATATTACGCTATATTATAAGGTATTTTCAATGATACACTGTATATTACGTTATATTACATGGTATTTTCTATGATACTCTGCATATTACGTTATATTATAAGGTATTTTCAATGATACACTGCATATTACGTTATATTATAAGGTATTTTCAATGATACACTGCATATTACGTTATATTATAAGGTATTTTCAATGATACACTGCATATTCCGTTATATTATAAGGTATTTTCAATGATACACTACATATTACGTTATATTATAAGGTATTTTCAATGATACACTGCATATTACGTTATATTATAAGGTATTTTCAATGATACACTGCATATTACGATATGTAATAAGGTATTTTCAATGATACACTGCATATTACGTTATATTACATGGTATTTTCATTGATACACTGCATATTACGTTATATTATAAGGTATTTTCAATGATACGCTGCATATTACGTTATATTATATGGTATTTTAATTGATACACTGCATATTACGTTATATTATATGGTATTATCGTTGATAGACTGCATATTACGATACAGTATAAGGTATTTTCATTGATACACTGCATATTACGTTATATTATAAGGTATTTTCAATGATAAACTGTATATTACGTTATATTACATGGTATTTTCTATGATACACTGCATATTACGTTATATTATAAGGTATTTTCAATGATACACTGCATATTACGTTATATTATAAGGTATTTTCAATGATACACTGCATATTACGTTATATTATAAGGTATTTTCAATGATACACTGGATATTACGCTATATTATAAGGTATTTTCAATGATACACTGCATATTACGCTATATTGTAAGGTATTTTCAATGATACACTGTATATTACGTTATATTATAAGGTATTTTCAATGACACACTGCATATTACGTTATATTATAAGGTATTTTCAATGATACACTGCATATTACGTTATATTATAAGGTATTTTCAATGATAAACTACGATATATTAGAAGGTATTTTCAATGATACACTGCATATTACGTTATATTATAAGGTATTTTCAATGATACACTGTATATTACGTTATATTAGATGGTATTTTCTATGATACACTGCATATTACGTTATATTATAAGGTATTTTCAATGATACACTGTATATTATGTTATATTATAAGGTATTTTCAATGATAAACTACGATATATTAGAAGGTACTTTCAATGATACACTGCATATTACGTTATATTATAAGGTATTTTCAATGATACACTGTATATTACGTTATATTACATGGTATTTTCTATGATACACTGCATATTACGTTATATTATAAGGTATTTTCAATGATACACTGCATATTACGTTATATTATAAGGTATTTTCAATGATACACTGCATATTACGTTATATTATAAGGTATTTTCAATGATACACGGCATATTACGCTATATTATAAGGTATTTTCAATGATACACTGTATATTACGTTATATTACATGGTATTTTCTATGATACTCTGCATATTACGTTATATTATAAGGTATTTTCAATGATACACTGCATATTACGTTATATTATAAGGTATTTTCAATGATACACTGCATATTACGTTATATTATAAGGTATTTTCAATGATACACTGCATATTACGTTATATTATAAGGTATTTTCAATGATACACTGTATATTACGTTATATTATAAGGTATTTTCAATGATAAACTACGATATATTAGAAGGTATTTTCAATGATACACTGCATATTACGTTATATTATAAGGTATTTTCAATGATACACTGTATATTACGTTATATTACATGGTATTTTCTATGATACACTGCATATTACGTTATATTATAAGGTATTTTCAATGATACACTGTATATTACGTTATATTATAAGGTATTTTCAATGATAAACTACGATATATTAGAAGGTATTTTCAATGATACACTGCATATTAGGTTATATTATAAGGTATTTTCAATGATACACTGTATATTACGTTATATTACATGGTATTTTCAATGATACACTGCATATTACGATATGATATAAGGTATTTTCAATGACACACTGCATATTACGTTATATTATAAGGTATTTTCAATGATACACTGCATATTACGTTATATTATAAGGTATTTTCAATGATAAACTACGATATATTAGAACGTATTTTCAATGATACACTGCATATTACGTTATATTATAAGGTATTTTCAATGATACACTGCATATTACGTTATATTATAAGGTATTTTCAATGATACACTGCATATTACGTTATATTATAAGGTATTTTCAATGATACACTGTATATTACGTTATATTACATGGTATTTTCAATGATACACTGCATATTACGATATGATATAAGGTATTTTCAATGATACACTACATATTACGTTATATTATAAGGTATTTTCAATGATACACTGCATATTACGTTATATTATAAGGTATTTTCAATGATACACTGCATATTACGATATGTAATAAGGTATTTTCAATGATACACTGCATATTACGTTATATTATAAGGTATTTTCAATGATACACTGTATATTATGTTATATTATAAGGTATTTTCAATGATAAACTACGATATATTAGAAGGTACTTTCAATGATACACTGCATATTACGTTATATTATAAGGTATTTTCAATGATACACTGTATATTACGTTATATTACATGGTATTTTCTATGATACACTGCATATTACGTTATATTATAAGGTATTTTCAATGATACACTGCATATTACGTTATATTATAAGGTATTTTCAATGATACACTGCATATTACGTTATATTATAAGGTATTTTCAATGATACACGGCATATTACGCTATATTATAAGGTATTTTCAATGATACACTGTATATTACGTTATATTACATGGTATTTTCTATGATACTCTGCATATTACGTTATATTATAAGGTATTTTCAATGATACACTGCATATTACGTTATATTATAAGGTATTTTCAATGATACACTGCATATTACGTTATATTATAAGGTATTTTCAATGATACACTGCATATTACGTTATATTATAAGGTATTTTCAATGATACACTGTATATTACGTTATATTATAAGGTATTTTCAATGATAAACTACGATATATTAGAAGGTATTTTCAATGATACACTGCATATTACGTTATATTATAAGGTATTTTCAATGATACACTGTATATTACGTTATATTACATGGTATTTTCTATGATACACTGCATATTACGTTATATTATAAGGTATTTTCAATGATACACTGTATATTACGTTATATTAGATGGTATTTTCTATGATACACTGCATATTACGTTATATGATAAGGTATTTTCAATGATACACTGTATATTATGTTATATTATAAGGTATTTTCAATGATAAACTACGATATATTAGAAGGTACTTTCAATGATACACTGCATATTACGTTATATTATAAGGTATTTTCAATGATACACTGCATATTACGTTATATTATAAGGTATTTTCAATGATACACTGCATATTACGTTATATTATAAGGTATTTTCAATGATACACGGCATATTACGCTATATTATAAGGTATTTTCAATGATACACTGTATATTACGTTATATTACATGGTATTTTCTATGATACTCTGCATATTACGTTATATTATAAGGTATTTTCAATGATACACTGCATATTACGTTATATTATAAGGTATTTTCAATGATACACTGCATATTACGTTATATTATAAGGTATTTTCAATGATACACTGCATATTACGTTATATTATAAGGTATTTTCAATGATACACTGTATATTACGTTATATTACATGGTATTTTCTATGATACACTGCATATTACGTTATATTATAAGGTATTTTCAATGATACACTGTATATTACGTTATATTACATTTTATTTTCTATGATACACTGCATATTACGTTATATTATAAGGTATTTTCAATGATACACTGCATATTACGTTATATTATAAGGTATTTTCAATGATACACTGTATATTACGTTATATTGTAAGGTATTTTCAATGATAAACTACGATATATTAGAAGGTATTTTCAATGATACACTGCATATTACGTTATATTATAAGGTATTTTCAATGATACACTGTTTATTACGTTATATTACATGGTATTTTCTATGATACACTGCATATTACGTTATATTATAAGGTATTTTCAATGATACACTGTATATTACGTTATATTATAAGGTATTTTCAATGATAAACTACGATATATTAGAAGGTATTTTCAATGATACACTGCATATTAGGTTATATTATAAGGTATTTTCAATGATACACTGTATATTACGTTATATTACATGGTATTTTCAATGATACACTGCATATTACGATATGATATAAGGTATTTTCAATGACACACTGCATATTACGTTATATTATAAGGTATTTTCAATGATACACTGCATATTACGTTATATTATAAGGTATTTTCAATGATAAACTACGATATATTCTAACGTATTTTCAATGATACACTGCATATTACGTTATATTATAAGGTATTTTCAATGATACACTGCATATTACGTTATATTATAAGGTATTATCAATGATACACTGCATATTACGTTATATTATAAGGTATTTTCAATGATACACTGTATATTACGTTATATTACATGGTATTTTCAATGATACACTGCATATTACGATATGATATAAGGAATTTTCAATGATACACTACATATTACGTTATATTATAAGGTATTTTCAATGATACACTGCATATTACGTTATATTATAAGGTATTTTCAATGATACACTGCATATTACGATATGTAATAAGGTATTTTCAATGATACACTGCATATTACGTTATATTACATGGTATTTTCATTGATACACTGCATATTACGTTATATTATAAGGTATTTTCAATGATACACTGCATATTACGTTATATTATATGGTATTTTCATTGATACACTGCATATTACGTTATATTATATGGTATTATCGTTGATAGACTGCATATTACGATACAGTATAAGGTATTTTCATTGATACACTGCATATTACGTTATATTATAAGGTATTTTCAATGATACACTGCATATTACGTTATATTATAAGGTATTTTCAATGATACACTGCATATTACGCTATATTATAAGGTATTTTCAATGATACACTGTATATTACGTTATATTACATGGTATTTTCTATGATACACTGCATATTACTTTATATTATAAGGTATTTTCAATGATACACTGCATATTACGTTATATTATAAGGTATTTTCAATGATACACTGTATATTACGTTATATTATAAGGTATTTTCAATGATAAACTACGATATATTAGAAGGTATTTTCAATGATACACTGCATATTAGGTTATATTATAAGGTATTTTCAATGATACACTGTATATTACGTTATATTACATGGTATTTTCAATGATACACTGCATATTACGATATGATATAAGGTATTTTCAATGACACACTGCATATTACGTTATATTATAAGGTATTTTCAATGATACACTGTATATTACGTTATATTACATGGTATTTTCTATGATACACTGCATATTACGTTATATTATAAGGTATTTTCAATGATACACTGCATATTACGTTATATTATAAGGTATTTTCAATGATACACTGCATATTACGTTATATTATAAGGTATTTTCAATGATACACGGCATATTACGCTATATTATAAGGTATTTTCAATGATACACTGTATATTACGTTATATTACATGGTATTTTCTATGATACTCTGCATATTACGTTATATTATAAGGTATTTTCAATGATACACTGCATATTACGTTATATTATAAGGTATTTTCAATGATACACTGCATATTACGTTATATTATAAGGTATTTTCAATGATACACTGCATATTACGTTATATTATAAGGTATTTTCAATGATACACTGTATATTACGTTATATTATAAGGTATTTTCAATGATAAACTACGATATATTAGAAGGTATTTTCAATGATACACTGCATATTACGCTATATTATAAGGTATTTTCAATGATACACTGTATATTACGTTATATTACATGGTATTTTCTATGATACACTGCATATTACGTTATATTATAAGGTATTTTCAATGATACACTGTATATTACGTTATATTATAAGGTATTTTCAATGATAAACTACGATATATTAGAAGGTATTTTCAATGATACACTGCATATTAGGTTATATTATAAGGTATTTTCAATGATACACTGTATATTACGTTATATTACATGGTATTTTCAATGATACACTGCATATTACGATATGATATAAGGTATTTTCAATGACACACTGCATATTACGTTATATTATAAGGTATTTTCAATGATACACTGCATATTACGTTATATTATAAGGTATTTTCAATGATAAACTACGATATATTAGAAGGTATTTTCAATGATACACTGTATATTACGTTATATTACATTTTATTTTCTATGATACACTGCATATTACGTTATATTATAAGGTATTTTCAATGATACACTGCATATTACGTTATATTATAAGGTATTTTCAATGATACACTGTATATTACGTTATATTATAAGGTATTTTCAATGATAAACTACGATATATTAGAAGGTATTTTCAATGATACACTGCATATTACGTTATATTATAAGGTATTTTCAATGATACACTGTATATTACGTTATATTACATGGTATTTTCTATGATACACTGCATATTACGTTATATTATAAGGTATTTTCAATGATACACTGTATATTACGTTATATTATAAGGTATTTTCAATGATAAACTATGATATATTAGAAGGTATTTTCAATGATAGACTGCATATTAGGTTATATTATAAGGTATTTTCAATGATACACTGTATATTACGTTATATTACATGGTATTTTCAATGATACACTGCATATTACGATATGATATAAGGTATTTTCAATGACACACTGCATATTACGTTATATTATAAGGTATTTTCAATGATACACTGCATATTACGTTATATTATAAGGTATTTTCAATGATAAACTACGATATATTAGAACGTATTTTCAATGATACACTGCATATTACGTTATATTATAAGGTATTTTCAATGATACACTGCATATTACGTTATATTATAAGGTATTTTCAATGATACACTGCATATTACGTTATATTATAAGGTATTTTCAATGATACACTGTATATTACGTTATATTACATGGTATTTTCAATGATACACTGCATATTACGATATGATATAAGGTATTTTCAATGATACACTACATATTACGTTATATTATAAGGTATTTTCAATGATACACTGCATATTACGTTATATTATAAGGTATTTTCAATGATACACTGCATATTACGTTATATTATAAGGTATTTTCAATGATACACTGTATATTACGTTATATTACATGGTATTTTCAATGATACACTGCATATTACGATATGATATAAGGTATTTTCAATGATACACTACATATTACGTTATATTATAAGGTATTTTCAATGATACACTGCATATTACGTTATATTATAAGGTATTTTCAATGATACACTGCATATTACGATATGTAATAAGGTATTTTCAATGATACACTGCATATTACGTTATATTACATGGTATTTTCATTGATACACTGCATATTACGTTATATTATAAGGTATTTTCAATGATACGCTGCATATTACGTTATATTATATGGTATTTTCATTGATACACTGCATATTACGTTATATTATATGGTATTATCGTTGATAGACTGCATATTATGATACAGTATAAGGTATTTTCATTGATACACTGCATATTACGTTATATTATAAGGTATTTTCAATGATACACTGCATATTACGTTATATTATAAGGTATTTTCAATGATACACTGCATATTACGTTATATTATAAGGTATTTTCAATGATACACTGCATATTACGTTATATTACATGGTATTTTCAATGATACACTGCATATTACGATATGATATAAGGTATTTTCAATGATACACTGCATATTACGTTATATTATAAGGTATTTTCAATGATACACTGCATATTACGTTATATTATAAGGTATTTTCAATGATACACTGCATATTACGATATGTAATAAGGTATTTTCAATGATACACTGCATATTACGTTATATTACATGGTATTTTCATTGATACACTGCATATTACGTTATATTATAAGGTATTTTCAATGATACACTGTATATTACGTTATATTACATGGTATTTTCTATGATACACTGCATATTACGTTATATTATAAGGTATTTTCAATGATACACTGCATATTACGTTATGTTATAAGGTATTTTCAATGATACACTGTATATTACGTTATATTATAAGGTATTTTCAATGACACACTGCATATTACGTTATATTATAAGGTATTTTCAATGATACACTGCATGTTACGCTATATTATAAGGTATTTTCAATGATACACTGCATATTACGTTATGTTATAAGGTATTTACATTGATAAACTACATATTACGATATATTATGAGGTATTTTCAATGATATACTGTATATTACGTTGTAGTATAAGGTATTTTCAATGATACACTGCATATTACGTTATATTATAAGGTATTTTCAATGATACACTGCATATTACGATATGTAATAAGGTATTTTCAATGATACACTGCATATTACGTTATATTACATGGTATTTTCATTGATACACTGCATATTACGTTATATTATAAGGTATTTTCAATGATACGCTGCATATTACGTTATATTATATGGTATTTTCATTGATACACTGCATATTACGTTATATTATATGGTATTATCGTTGATAGACTGCATATTATGATACAGTATAAGGTATTTTCATTGATACACTGCATATTACGTTATATTATAAGGTATTTTCAATGATACACTGCATATTACGTTATATTATAAGGTATTTTCAATGATACACTGCATATTACGTTATATTATAAGGTATTTTCAATGATACACTGCATATTACGTTATATTACATGGTATTTTCAATGATACACTGCATATTACGATATGATATAAGGTATTTTCAATGATACACTACATATTACGTTATATTATAAGGTATTTTCAATGATACACTGCATATTACGTTATATTATAAGGTATTTTCAATGATACACTGCATATTACGATATGTAATAAGGTATTTTCAATGATACACTGCATATTACGTTATATTATAAGGTATTTTCAATGATAAACTACGATATATTAGAACGTATTTTCAATGATACACTGCATATTACGTTATATTATAAGGTATTTTCAATGATACACTGCATATTACGTTATATTATAAGGTATTTTCAATGATACACTGCATATTACGTTATATTATAAGGTATTTTCAATGATACACTGTATATTACGTTATATTACATGGTATTTTCAATGATACACTGCATATTACGATATGATATAAGGTATTTTCAATGATACACTACATATTACGTTATATTATAAGGTATTTTCAATGATACACTGCATATTACGTTATATTATAAGGTATTTTCAATGATACACTGCATATTACGATATGTAATAAGGTATTTTCAATGATACACTGCATATTACGTTATATTACATGGTATTTTCATTGATACACTGCATATTACGTTATATTATAAGGTATTTTCAATGATACGCTGCATATTACGTTATATTATATGGTATTTTCATTGATACACTGCATATTACGTTATATTATATGGTATTATCGTTGATAGACTGCATATTACGATACAGTATAAGGTATTTTCATTGATACACTGCATATTACGTTATATTATAAGGTATTTTCAATGATACACTGCATATTACGTTATATTATAAGGTATTTTCAATGATACACTGCATATTACGCTATATTATAAGGTATTTTCAATGATACACTGTATATTACGTTATATTACATGGTATTTTCTATGATACACTGCATATTACTTTATATTATAAGGTATTTTCAATGATACACTGCATATTACGTTATATTATAAGGTATTTTCAATGATACACTGTATATTACGTTATATTATAAGGTATTTTCAATGATAAACTACGATATATTAGAAGGTATTTTCAATGATACACTGCATATTAGGTTATATTATAAGGTATTTTCAATGATACACTGTATATTACGTTATATTACATGGTATTTTCAATGATACACTGCATATTACGATATGATATAAGGTATTTTCAATGACACACTGCATATTACGTTATATTATAAGGTATTTTCAATGATACACTGTATATTACGTTATATTACATGGTATTTTCTATGATACACTGCATATTACGTTATATTATAAGGTATTTTCAATGATACACTGCATATTACGTTATATTATAAGGTATTTTCAATGATACACTGCATATTACGTTATATTATAAGGTATTTTCAATGATACACGGCATATTACGCTATATTATAAGGTATTTTCAATGATACACTGTATATTACGTTATATTACATGGTATTTTCTATGATACTCTGCATATTACGTTATATTATAAGGTATTTTCAATGATACACTGCATATTACGTTATATTATAAGGTATTTTCAATGATACACTGCATATTACGTTATATTATAAGGTATTTTCAATGATACACTGCATATTACGTTATATTATAAGGTATTTTCAATGATACACTGTATATTACGTTATATTATAAGGTATTTTCAATGATAAACTACGATATATTAGAAGGTATTTTCAATGATACACTGCATATTACGCTATATTATAAGGTATTTTCAATGATACACTGTATATTACGTTATATTACATGGTATTTTCTATGATACACTGCATATTACGTTATATTATAAGGTATTTTCAATGATACACTGTATATTACGTTATATTATAAGGTATTTTCAATGATAAACTACGATATATTAGAAGGTATTTTCAATGATACACTGCATATTAGGTTATATTATAAGGTATTTTCAATGATACACTGTATATTACGTTATATTACATGGTATTTTCAATGATACACTGCATATTACGATATGATATAAGGTATTTTCAATGACACACTGCATATTACGTTATATTATAAGGTATTTTCAATGATACACTGCATATTACGTTATATTATAAGGTATTTTCAATGATAAACTACGATATATTAGAACGTATTTTCAATGATACACTGTATATTACGTTATATTACATGGTATTTTCTATGATACACTGCATATTACGTTATATTATAAGGTATTTTCAATGATACACTGCATATTACGTTATATTATAAGGTATTTTCAATGATACACTGTATATTACGTTATATTATAAGGTATTTTCAATGATAAACTACGATATATTAGAAGGTATTTTCAATGATACACTGCATATTACGTTATATTATAAGGTATTTTCAATGATACACTGTATATTACGTTATATTACATGGTATTTTCTATGATACACTGCATATTACGTTATATTATAAGGTATTTTCAATGATACACTGTATATTACGTTATATTATAAGGTATTTTCAATGATAAACTATGATATATTAGAAGGTATTTTCAATGATAGACTGCATATTAGGTTATATTATAAGGTATTTTCAATGATACACTGTATATTACGTTATATTACATGGTATTTTCAATGATACACTGCATATTACGATATGATATAAGGTATTTTCAATGACACACTGCATATTACGTTATATTATAAGGTATTTTCAATGATACACTGCATATTACGTTATATTATAAGGTATTTTCAATGATAAACTACGATATATTAGAACGTATTTTCAATGATACACTGCATATTACGTTATATTATAAGGTATTTTCAATGATACACTGCATATTACGTTATATTATAAGGTATTTTCAATGATACACTGCATATTACGTTATATTATAAGGTATTTTCAATGATACACTGTATATTACGTTATATTACATGGTATTTTCAATGATACACTGCATATTACGATATGATATAAGGTATTTTCAATGATACACTACATATTACGTTATATTATAAGGTATTTTCAATGATACACTGCATATTACGTTATATTATAAGGTATTTTCAATGATACACTGCATATTACGTTATATTATAAGGTATTTTCAATGATACACTGTATATTACGTTATATTATAAGGTATTTTCAATGATAAACTACGATATATTAGAAGGTATTTTCAATGATACACTGCATATTAGGTTATATTATAAGGTATTTTCAATGATACACTGTATATTACGTTATATTACATGGTATTTTCAATGATACACTGCATATTACGATATGATATAAGGTATTTTCAATGACACACTGCATATTACGTTATATTATAAGGTATTTTCAATGATACACTGCATATTACGTTATATTATAAGGTATTTTCAATGATAAACTACGATATATTAGAACGTATTTTCAATGATACACTGCATATTACGTTATATTACATTTTATTTTCTATGATACACTGCATATTACGTTATATTATAAGGTATTTTCAATGATACACTGCATATTACGTTATATTATAAGGTATTTTCAATGATACACTGTATATTACGTTATATTATAAGGTATTTTCAATGATAAACTACGATATATTAGAAGGTATTTTCAATGATACACTGCATATTACGTTATATTATAAGGTATTTTCAATGATACACTGTATATTACGTTATATTACATGGTATTTTCTATGATACACTGCATATTACGTTATATTATAAGGTATTTTCAATGATACACTGTATATTACGTTATATTATAAGGTATTTTCAATGATAAACTATGATATATTAGAAGGTATTTTCAATGATAGACTGCATATTAGGTTATATTATAAGGTATTTTCAATGATACACTGTATATTACGTTATATTACATGGTATTTTCAATGATACACTGCATATTACGATATGATATAAGGTATTTTCAATGACACACTGCATATTACGTTATATTATAAGGTATTTTCAATGATACACTGCATATTACGTTATATTATAAGGTATTTTCAATGATAAACTACGATATATTAGAACGTATTTTCAATGATACACTGCATATTACGTTATATTATAAGGTATTTTCAATGATACACTGCATATTACGTTATATTATAAGGTATTTTCAATGATACACTGCATATTACGTTATATTATAAGGTATTTTCAATGATACACTGTATATTACGTTATATTACATGGTATTTTCAATGATACACTGCATATTACGATATGATATAAGGTATTTTCAATGATACACTACATATTACGTTATATTATAAGGTATTTTCAATGATACACTGCATATTACGTTATATTATAAGGTATTTTCAATGATACACTGCATATTACGTTATATTATAAGGTATTTTCAATGATACACTGTATATTACGTTATATTACATGGTATTTTCAATGATACACTGCATATTACGATATGATATAAGGTATTTTCAATGATACACTACATATTACGTTATATTATAAGGTATTTTCAATGATACACTGCATATTACGTTATATTATAAGGTATTTTCAATGATACACTGCATATTACGATATGTAATAAGGTATTTTCAATGATACACTGCATATTACGTTATATTACATGGTATTTTCATTGATACACTGCATATTACGTTATATTATAAGGTATTTTCAATGATACGCTGCATATTACGTTATATTATATGGTATTTTCATTGATACACTGCATATTACGTTATATTATATGGTATTATCGTTGATAGACTGCATATTATGATACAGTATAAGGTATTTTCATTGATACACTGCATATTACGTTATATTATAAGGTATTTTCAATGATACACTGCATATTACGTTATATTATAAGGTATTTTCAATGATACACTGCATATTACGTTATATTATAAGGTATTTTCAATGATACACTGCATATTACGTTATATTACATGGTATTTTCAATGATACACTGCATATTACGATATGATATAAGGTATTTTCAATGATACACTACATATTACGTTATATTATAAGGTATTTTCAATGATACACTGCATATTACGTTATATTATAAGGTATTTTCAATGATACACTGCATATTACGATATGTAATAAGGTATTTTCAATGATACACTGCATATTACGTTATATTACATGGTATTTTCATTGATACACTGCATATTACGTTATATTATAAGGTATTTTCAATGATACACTGTATATTACGTTATATTACATGGTATTTTCTATGATACACTGCATATTACGTTATATTATAAGGTATTTTCAATGATACACTGCATATTACGTTATGTTATAAGGTATTTTCAATGATACACTGTATATTACGTTATATTATAAGGTATTTTCAATGACACACTGCATATTACGTTATATTATAAGGTATTTTCAATGATACACTGCATGTTACGCTATATTATAAGGTATTTTCAATGATAAACTACGATATATTAGAAGGTATTTTCAATGATACACTGCATATTACGATATGATATAAGGTATTTTCAATGACACACTGCATATTACGTTATATTATAAGGTATTTTCAATGATACACTGCATATTACGTTATATTATAAGGTATTTTCAATGATACACTGCATATTACGTTATATTATAAGGTATTTTCAATGATACACTGCATATTACGCTATATTATAAGGTATTTTCAATGATACACTGTATATTACGTTATATTACATGGTATTTTCTATGATACACTGCATATTACTTTATATTATAAGGTATTTTCAATGATACACTGCATATTACGTTATATTATAAGGTATTTTCAATGATACACTGTATATTACGTTATATTATAAGGTATTTTCAATGATAAACTACGATATATTAGAAGGTATTTTCAATGATACACTGCATATTAGGTTATATTATAAGGTATTTTCAATGATACACTGTATATTACGTTATATTACATGGTATTTTCAATGATACACTGCATATTACGATATGATATAAGGTATTTTCAATGACACACTGCATATTACGTTATATTATAAGGTATTTTCAATGATACACTGCATATTACGTTATATTATAAGGTATTTTCAATGATAAACTACGATATATTAGAACGTATTTTCAATGATACACTGCATATTACGTTATATTATAAGGTATTTTCAATGATACACTGCATATTACGTTATATTATAAGGTATTTTCAATGATACACTGCATATTACGTTATATTATAAGGTATTTTCAATGATACACTGTATATTACGTTATATTACATGGTATTTTCAATGATACACTGCATATTACGATATGATATAAGGTATTTTCAATGATACACTACATATTACGTTATATTATAAGGTATTTTCAATGATACACTGCATATTACGTTATATTATAAGGTATTTTCAATGATACACTGCATATTACGATATGTAATAAGGTATTTTCAATGATACACTGCATATTACGTTATATTACATGGTATTTTCATTGATACACTGCATATTACGTTATATTATAAGGTATTTTCAATGATACGCTGCATATTACGTTATATTATATGGTATTTTCATTGATACACTGCATATTACGTTATATTATATGGTATTATCGTTGATAGACTGCATATTACGATACAGTATAAGGTATTTTCATTGATACACTGCATATTACGTTATATTATAAGGTATTTTCAATGATACACTGCATATTACGTTATATTATAAGGTATTTTCAATGATACACTGCATATTACGTTATATTATAAGGTATTTTCAATGATACACTGTATATTACGTTATATTACATGGTATTTTCTATGATACACTGCATATTACTTTATATTATAAGGTATTTTCAATGATACACTGCATATTACGTTATATTATAAGGTATTTTCAATGATACACTGTATAGTACGTTATATTATAAGGTATTTTCAATGATAAACTACGATATATTAGAAGGTATTTTCAATGATACACTGCATATTAGGTTATATTATAAGGTATTTTCAATGATACACTGTATATTACGTTATATTACATGGTATTTTCAATGATACACTGCATATTACGATATGATATAAGGTATTTTCAATGACACACTGCATATTACGTTATATTATAAGGTATTTTCAATGATACACTGCATATTACGTTATATTATAAGGTATTTTCAATGATAAACTACGATATATTAGAACGTATTTTCAATGATACACTGCATATTACGTTATATTATAAGGTATTTTCAATGATACACTGCATATTACGTTATATTATAAGGTATTTTCAATGATACACTGCATATTACGTTATATTATAAGGTATTTTCAATGATACACTGCATATTACGTTATATTATAAGGTATTTTCAATGATACACTGTATATTACGTTATATTACATGGTATTTTCTATGATACACTGCATATTACGTTATATTATAAGGTATTTTCAATGATACACTGCATATTACGTTATATTATAAGGTATTTTCAATGATATACTGCATATTACGTTATATTATAAGGTATTTTCAATGATACACTGCATATTACGTTATATTATAAGGTATTTTCAATGATACACTGCATATTACGTTATATTATAAGGTATTTTCAATGATACACTGTATATTACGTTATATTACATGGTATTTTCTATGATACACTGCATATTACGTTATATTATAAGGTATTTTCAATGATACACTGCATATTACGTTATATTATAAGGTATTTTCAATGATACACTGCATATTACGTTATATTATAAGGTATTTTCAATGATACACGGCATATTACGCTATATTATAAGGTATTTTCAATGATACACTGTATATTACGTTATATTACATGGTATTTTCTATGATACTCTGCATATTACGTTATATTATAAGGTATTTTCAATGATACACTGCATATTACGTTATATTATAAGGTATTTTCAATGATACACTGCATATTACGTTATATTATAAGGTATTTTCAATGATACACTGCATATTACGTTATATTATAAGGTATTTTCAATGATACACTGCATATTACGTTATATTATAAGGTATTTTCAATGATACACTGCATATTACGTTATATTATAAGGTATTTTCAATGATACACTGTATATTACGTTATATTACATGGTATTTTCTATGATACACTGCATATTACGTTATATTATAAGGTATTTTCAATGATACACTGCATATTACGTTATATTATAAGGGTATTTTCAATGATATACTGCATATTACGTTATATTATAAGGTATTTTCAATGATACACTGCATATTACGTTATATTATAAGGTATTTTCAATGATACACTGCATATTACGTTATATTATAAGGTATTTTCAATGATACACTGTATATTACGTTATATTACATGGTATTTTCTATGATACACTGCATATTACGTTATATTATAAGGTATTTTCAATGATACACTGCATATTACGTTATATTATAAGGTATTTTCAATGATACACTGCATATTACGTTATATTATAAGGTATTTTCAATGATACACGGCATATTACGCTATATTATAAGGTATTTTCAATGATACACTGTATATTACGTTATATTACATGGTATTTTCTATGATACTCTGCATATTACGTTATATTATAAGGTATTTTCAATGATACACTGCATATTACGTTATATTATAAGGTATTTTCAATGATACACTGCATATTACGTTATATTATAAGGTATTTTCAATGATACACTGCATATTACGTTATATTATAAGGTATTTTCAATGATACACTGTATATTACGTTATATTACATGGTACTTTCTATGATACACTGCATATTACGTTATATTATAAGGTATTTTCAATGATACACTGTATATTACGTTATATTACATTTTATTTTCTATGATACACTGCATATTACGTTATATTATAAGGTATTTTCAATGATACACTGCATATTACGTTATATTATAAGGTATTTTCAATGATACACTGCATATTACGTTATATTATAAGGTATTTTCAATGATAAACTACGATATATTAGAAGGTATTTTCAATGATACACTGCATATTACGTTATATTATAAGGTATTTTCAATGATACACTGTATATTACGTTATATTACATGGTATTTTCAATGATACACTGCATATTACGATATGATATAAGGTATTTTCAATGACACACTGCATATTACGTTATATTATAAGGTATTTTCAATGATACACTGCATATTACGTTATATTATAAGGTATTTTCAATGATAAACTACGATATATTAGAACGTATTTTCAATGATACACTGCATATTACGTTATATTATAAGGTATTTTCAATGATACACTGCATATTACGTTATATTATAAGGTATTTTCAATGATACACTGCATATTACGTTATATTATAAGGTATTTTCAATGATACACTACATATTACGTTATATTATAAGGTATTTTCAATGATACACTGTATATTACGTTATATTATAAGGTATTTTCAATGATAAACTACGATATATTAGAAGGTATTTTCAATGATACACTGCATATTACGCTATATTATAAGGTATTTTCAATGATACACTGTATATTACGTTATATTACATGGTATTTTCTATGATACACTGCATATTACGTTATATTATAAGGTATTTTCAATGATACACTGTATATTACGTTATATTATAAGGTATTTTCAATGATAAACTACGATATATTAGAAGGTATTTTCAATGATACACTGCATATTAGGTTATATTATAAGGTATTTTCAATGATACACTGTATATTACGTTATATTACATGGTATTTTCAATGATACACTGCATATTACGATATGATATAAGGTATTTTCAATGACACACTGCATATTACGTTATATTATAAGGTATTTTCAATGATACACTGCATATTACGTTATATTATAAGGTATTTTCAATGATAAACTACGATATATTAGAACGTATTTTCAATGATACACTGCATATTACGTTATATTATAAGGTATTTTCAATGATACACTGCATATTACGATATGTAATAAGGTATTTTCAATGATACACTGCATATTACGTTATATTACATGGTATTTTCATTGATACACTGCATATTACGTTATATTATAAGGTATTTTCAATGATACGCTGCATATTACGTTATATTATATGGTATTTTCATTGATGCACTGCATATTACGTTATATTATATGGTATTATCGTTGATAGACTGCATATTATGATACAGTATAAGGTATTTTCATTGATACACTGCATATTACGTTATATTAGAAGGTATTTTCAATGATACACTGCATATTACGATATGATATAAGGTATTTTCAATGACACACTGCATATTACGTTATATTATAAGGTATTTTCAATGATACACTGCATATTACGTTATATTATAAGGTATTTTCAATGATACACTGCATATTACGTTATATTATAAGGTATTTTCAATGATACACTGCATATTACGTTATATTATAAGGTATTTTCAATGATACACTGTATATTACGTTATATTACATGGTATTTTCTATGATACACTGCATATTACGATATGATATAAGGTATTTTCAATGACACACTGCATATTACGTTATATTATAAGGTATTTTCAATGATACACTGCATATTACGTTATATTATAAGGTATTTTCAATGATAAACTACGATATATTAGAACGTATTTTCAATGATACACTGCATATTACGTTATATTATAAAGTATTTTCAATGATACACTGCATATTACGTTATATTATAAGGTATTTTCAATGATACACTGCATATTACGTTATATTATAAGGTATTTTCAATGATACACTGTATATTACGTTATATTACATGGTATTTTCAATGATACACTGCATATTACGATATGATATAAGGTATTTTCAATGATACACTACATATTACGTTATATTATAAGGTATTTTCAATGATACACTGCATATTACGTTATATTATAAGGTATTTTCAATGATACACTGCATATTACGATATGTAATAAGGTATTTTCAATGATACACTGCATATTACGTTATATTACATGGTATTTTCAATGATACACTGCATATTACGTTATATTATAAGGTATTTTCAATGATACGCTGCATATTACGTTATATTATATGGTATTTTCATTGATACACTGCATATTACGTTATATTATATGGTATTATCGTTGATAGACTGCATATTACGATACAGTATAAGGTATTTTCATTGATACACTGCATATTACGTTATATTATAAGGTATTTTCAATGATACACTGCATATTACGTTATATTATAAGGTATTTTCAATGATACACTGCATATTACGCTATATTATAAGGTATTTTCAATGATACACTGTATATTACGTTATATTACATGGTATTTTATATGATACACTGCATATTACTTTATATTATAAGGTATTTTCAATGATACACTGCATATTACGTTATATTATAAGGTATTTTCAATGATACACTGTATATTACGTTATATTATAAGGTATTTTCAATGATAAACTACGATATATTAGAAGGTATTTTCAATGATACACTGCATATTACGTTATATTATAAGGTATTTTCAATGATACACTGCATATTACGTTATATTATAAGGTATTTTCAATGATACACTGTATATTACGTTATATTACATGGTATTTTCAATGATACACTGCATATTACGATATGATATAAGGTATTTTCAATGATACACTACATATTACGTTATATTATAAGGTATTTTCAATGATACACTGCATATTACGTTATATTATAAGGTATTTTCAATGATACACTGCATATTACGTTATATTATAAGGTATTTTCAATGATACACTGCATATTACGTTATATTATAAGGTATTTTCAATGATACACTGCATATTACGTTATATTATAAGGTATTTTCAATGATACACTGTATATTACGTTATATTACATGGTATTTTCTATGATACACTGCATATTACGTTATATTATAAGGTATTTTCAATGATACACTGCATATTACGTTATATTATAAGGTATTTTCAATGATACACTGCATATTACGTTATATTATAAGGTATTTTCAATGATACACGGCATATTACGCTATATTATAAGGTATTTTCAATGATACACTGTATATTACGTTATATTACATGGTATTTTCTATGATACTCTGCATATTACGTTATATTATAAGGTATTTTCAATGATACACTGCATATTACGTTATATTATAAGGTATTTTCAATGATACACTGCATATTACGTTATATTATAAGGTATTTTCAATGATACACTGTATATTACGTTATATTACATTTTATTTTCTATGATACACTGCATATTACGTTATATTATAAGGTATTTTCAATGATACACTGCATATTACGTTATATTATAAGGTATTTTCAATGATACACTGTATATTACGTTATATTATAAGGTATTTTCAATGATAAACTACGATATATTAGAAGGTATTTTCAATGATACACTGCATATTACGTTATATTATAAGGTATTTTCAATGATACACTGTATATTACGTTATATTACATGGTATTTTCTATGATACACTGCATATTACGTTATATTATAAGGTATTTTCAATGATACACTGTATATTACGTTATATTATAAGGTATTTTCAATGATAAACTACGATATATTAGAAGGTATTTTCAATGATACACTGCATATTAGGTTATATTATAAGGTATTTTCAATGATACACTGTATATTACGTTATATTACATGGTATTTTCAATGATACACTGCATATTACGATATGATATAAGGTATTTTCAATGATACACTGCATATTACGTTATATTATAAGGTATTTTCAATGATACACTGCATATTACGTTATATTATAAGGTATTTTCAATGATAAACTACGATATATTAGAACGTATTTTCAATGATACACTGCATATTACGTTATATTATAAGGTATTTTCAATGATACACTGCATATTACGTTATATTATAAGGTATTTTCAATGATACACTGCATATTACGTTATATTATAAGGTATTTTCAATGATACACTGTATATTACGTTATATTACATGGTATTTTCAATGATACACTGCATATTACGATATGATATAAGGTATTTTCAATGATACACTACATATTACGTTATATTATAAGGTATTTTCAATGATACACTGCATATTACGTTATATTATAAGGTATTTTCAATGATACACTGCATATTACGTTATATTATAAGGTATTTTCAATGATACACTGTATATTACGTTATATTACATGGTATTTTCAATGATGCACTGCATATTACGATATGATATAAGGTATTTTCAATGATACACCACATATTACGTTATATTATAAGGTATTTTCAATGATACACTGCATATTACGTTATATTATAAGGTATTTTCAATGATACACTGCATATTACGATATGTAATAAGGTATTTTCAATGATACACTGCATATTACGTTATATTACATGGTATTTTCATTGATACACTGCATATTACGTTATATTATAAGGTATTTTCAATGATACGCTGCATATTACGTTATATTATATGGTATTTTCATTGATACACTGCATATTACGTTATATTATATGGTATTATCGTTGATAGACTGCATATTATGATACAGTATAAGGTATTTTCATTGATACACTGCATATTACGTTATATTATAAGGTATTTTCAATGATACACTGCATATTACGTTATATTATAAGGTATTTTCAATGATACACTGCATATTACGCTATATTATAAGGTATTTTCAATGATACACTGTATATTACGTTATATTACATGGTATTTTCTATGATACACTGCATATTACGTTATATTATAAGGTATTTTCAATGATACACTGCATATTACGTTATGTTATAAGGTATTTTCAATGATACACTGTATATTACGTTATATTATAAAGTATTTTCAATGACACACTGCATATTACGTTATATTATAAGGTATTTTCAATGATACACTGCATGTTACGCTATATTATAAGGTATTTTCAATGATACACTGCATGTTACGCTATATTATAAGGTATTTTCAATGATAAACTACGATATATTAGAAGGTATTTTCAATGATACACTGCATATTACGATATATTATAAGGTATTTTCAATGATACACTGCATATTACGATATGTAATAAGGTATTTTCAATGATACACTGCATATTACGTTATATTATAAGGTATTTTCAATGATACACTGCATATTACGCTATATTATAAGGTATTTTCAATGATACACTGTATATTACGTTATATTACATGGTATTTTATATGATACACTGCATATTACTTTATATTATAAGGTATTTTCAATGATACACTGCATATTACGTTATATTATAAGGTATTTTCAATGATACACTGTATATTACGTTATATTATAAGGTATTTTCAATGATAAACTACGATATATTAGAAGGTATTTTCAATGATACACTGCATATTACGTTATATTATAAGGTATTTTCAATGATACACTGCATATTACGTTATATTATAAGGTATTTTCAATGATACACTGTATATTACGTTATATTACATGGTATTTTCAATGATACACTGCATATTACGATATGATATAAGGTATTTTCAATGATACACTACATATTACGTTATATTATAAGGTATTTTCAATGATACACTGCATATTACGTTATATTATAAGGTATTTTCAATGATACACTGCATATTACGTTATATTATAAGGTATTTTCAATGATACACTGCATATTACGTTATATTATAAGGTATTTTCAATGATACACTGCATATTACGTTATATTATAAGGTATTTTCAATGATACACTGTATATTACGTTATATTACATGGTATTTTCTATGATACACTGCATATTACGTTATATTATAAGGTATTTTCAATGATACACTGCATATTACGTTATATTATAAGGTATTTTCAATGATACACTGCATATTACGTTATATTATAAGGTATTTTCAATGATACACGGCATATTACGCTATATTATAAGGTATTTTCAATGATACACTGTATATTACGTTATATTACATGGTATTTTCTATGATACTCTGCATATTACGTTATATTATAAGGTATTTTCAATGATACACTGCATATTACGTTATATTATAAGGTATTTTCAATGATACACTGCATATTACGTTATATTATAAGGTATTTTCAATGATACACTGTATATTACGTTATATTACATTTTATTTTCTATGATACACTGCATATTACGTTATATTATAAGGTATTTTCAATGATACACTGCATATTACGTTATATTATAAGGTATTTTCAATGATACACTGTATATTACGTTATATTATAAGGTATTTTCAATGATAAACTACGATATATTAGAAGGTATTTTCAATGATACACTGCATATTACGTTATATTATAAGGTATTTTCAATGATACACTGTATATTACGTTATATTACATGGTATTTTCTATGATACACTGCATATTACGTTATATTATAAGGTATTTTCAATGATACACTGTATATTACGTTATATTATAAGGTATTTTCAATGATAAACTACGATATATTAGAAGGTATTTTCAATGATACACTGCATATTAGGTTATATTATAAGGTATTTTCAATGATACACTGTATATTACGTTATATTACATGGTATTTTCAATGATACACTGCATATTACGTTATATTATAAGGTATTTTCAATGATACACTGTATATTACGTTATATTACATGGTATTTTCAATGATACACTGCATATTACGATATGATATAAGGTATTTTCAATGATACACTACATATTACGTTATATTATAAGGTATTTTCAATGATACACTGCATATTACGTTATATTATAAGGTATTTTCAATGATACACTGTATAGTACGTTATATTATAAGGTATTTTCAATGATACACTGCATATTACGATATGTAATAAGGTATTTTCAATGATACACTGCATATTACGTTATATTACATGGTATTTTCATTGATACACTGCATATTACGTTATATTATAAGGTATTTTCAATGATACGCTGCATATTACGTTATATTATATGGTATTTTCATTGATACACTGCATATTACGTTATATTATATGGTATTATCGTTGATAGACTGCATATTACGATACAGTATAAGGTATTTTCATTGATACACTGCATATTACGTTATATTATAAGGTATTTTCAATGATACACTGCATATTACGTTATATTATAAGGTATTTTCAATGATACACTGCATATTACGCTATATTATAAGGTATTTTCAATGATACACTGTATATTACGTTATATTACATGGTATTTTCTATGATACACTGCATATTACTTTATATTATAAGGTATTTTCAATGATACACTGCATATTACGTTATATTATAAGGTATTTTCAATGATACACTGTATAGTACGTTATATTATAAGGTATTTTCAATGATAAACTACGATATATTAGAACGTATTTTCAATGATACACTGCATATTACGTTATATTATAAGGTATTTTCAATGATACACTGCATATTACGTTATATTATAAGGTATTTTCAATGATACACTGCATATTACGTTATATTATAAGGTATTTTCAATGATACACTGCATATTACGTTATATTATAAGGTATTTTCAATGATACACTGTATATTACGTTATATTACATGGTATTTTCTATGATACACTGCATATTACGTTATATTATAAGGTATTTTCAATGATACACTGCATATTACGTTATATTATAAGGTATTTTCAATGATATACTGCATATTACGTTATATTATAAGGTATTTTCAATGATACACTGCATATTACGTTATATTATAAGGTATTTTCAATGATACACTGCATATTACGTTATATTATAAGGTATTTTCAATGATACACTGTATATTACGTTATATTACATGGTATTTTCTATGATACACTGCATATTACGTTATATTATAAGGTATTTTCAATGATACACTGCATATTACGTTATATTATAAGGTATTTTCAATGATACACTGCATATTACGTTATATTATAAGGTATTTTCAATGATACACGGCATATTACGCTATATTATAAGGTATTTTCAATGATACACTGTATATTACGTTATATTACATGGTATTTTCTATGATACTCTGCATATTACGTTATATTATAAGGTATTTTCAATGATACACTGCATATTACGTTATATTATAAGGTATTTTCAATGATACACTGCATATTACGTTATATTATAAGGTATTTTCAATGATACACTGCATATTACGTTATATTATAAGGTATTTTCAATGATACACTGTATATTACGTTATATTACATGGTACTTTCTATGATACACTGCATATTACGTTATATTATAAGGTATTTTCAATGATACACTGTATATTACGTTATATTACATTTTATTTTCTATGATACACTGCATATTACGTTATATTATAAGGTATTTTCAATGATACACTGCATATTACGTTATATTATAAGGTATTTTCAATGATACACTGCATATTACGTTATATTATAAGGTATTTTCAATGATAAACTACGATATATTAGAAGGTATTTTCAATGATACACTGCATATTACGTTATATTATAAGGTATTTTCAATGATACACTGTATATTACGTTATATTACATGGTATTTTCTATGATACACTGCATATTACGTTATATTATAAGGTATTTTCAATGATACACTGCATATTACGTTATATTATAAGGTATTTTCAATGATAAACTACGATATATTAGAAGGCATTTTCAATTATACACTGCATGTTACGTTATATTATAATGTATTTTCAATGATACACTGCATATTACGTTATATTATAAGGTATTTTCAATGATATACTGCATATTACGCTATATTATAAGGTATTTTCAATGATATACTGCATATTACGCTATATTATAAGGTATTTTCAATGACACACTGTATATTACGTTATATTACATGGTATTTTCAATGATACACTGCATATTACGTTATATTATAAGGTATTTTCAATGATACACTGCATATTACGACATATTATAAGGTATTTTCAATGATACACTGCATATTACGTTATATTATAAGGTATTTTCAATGATACACTGCATATTACGTTATATTATAAGGTATTGTCAATGATACACTGCATATTACGTTATATTATAAGGTATTTTCAATGATACACTGGATATTACGCTATATTATAAGGTATTATCAATGATACACTGCATGTTACGCTATATTGTAAGGTATTTTCAATGATACACTGTATATTACGTCATATTATAAGGTATTTTCAATGATAAACTACGATATATTAGAAGGTATTTTCAATGATACACTGCATATTACGTTATATTATAAGGTATTTTCAATGATACACTGTATATTACGTTATATTACATGGTATTTTCTATGATACTCTGCATATTACGTTATATTATAAGGTATTTTCAATGATACACTGCATATTACGTTATATTATAAGGTATTTTCAATGATACACTGCATATTACGTTATATTATAAGGTATTTTCAATGATACACTGCATATTACGTTATATTATAAGGTATTTTCAATGATACACTGTATATTACGTTATATTACATGGTATTTTCAATGATACACTGCATATTACGATATGATATAAGGTATTTTCAATGACACACTGCATATTACGTTATATTATAAGGTATTTTCAATGATACACTGCATATTACGTTATATTATAAGGTATTTTCAATGATAAACTACGATATATTAGAACGTATTTTCAATGATACACTGCATATTACGTTATATTATAAGGTATTTTCAATGATACACTGCATATTACGTTATATTATAAGGTATTTTCAATGATACACTGCATATTACGTTATATTATAAGGTATTTTCAATGATACACTGCATATTACGTTATATTATAAGGTATTTTCAATGATACACTGTATATTACGTTATATTATAAGGTATTTTCAATGATACACGGCATATTACGCTATATTATAAGGTATTTTCAATGATACACTGTATATTACGTTATATTACATGGTATTTTCTATGATACTCTGCATATTACGTTATATTATAAGGTATTTTCAATGATACACTGCATATTACGTTATATTATAAGGTATTTTCAATGATAAACTACGATATATTAGAACGTATTTTCAATGATACACTGCATATTACGTTATATTATAAAGTATTTTCAATGATACACTGCATATTACGTTATATTATAAGGTATTTTCAATGATACACTGCATATTACGTTATATTATAAGGTATTTTCAATGATACACTGTATATTACGTTATATTACATGGTATTTTCAATGATACACTGCATATTACGATATGATATAAGGTATTTTCAATGATACACTACATATTACGTTATATTATAAGGTATTTTCAATGATACACTGCATATTACGTTATATTATAAGGTATTTTCAATGATACACTGCATATTACGATATGTAATAAGGTATTTTCAATGATACACTGCATATTACGTTATATTACATGGTATTTTCATTGATACACTGCATATTACGTTATATTATAAGGTATTTTCAATGATACGCTGCATATTACGTTATATTATATGGTATTTTCATTGATACACTGCATATTACGTTATATTATATGGTATTATCGTTGATAGACTGCATATTACGATACAGTATAAGGTATTTTCATTGATACACTGCATATTACGTTATATTATAAGGTATTTTCAATGATACACTGCATATTACGTTATATTATAAGGTATTTTCTATGATACACTGCATATTACGCTATATTATAAGGTATTTTCAATGATACACTGTATATTACGTTATATTACATGGTATTTTATATGATACACTGCATATTACTTTATATTATAAGGTATTTTCAATGATACACTGCATATTACGTTATATTATAAGGTATTTTCAATGATACACTGTATATTACGTTATATTATAAGGTATTTTCAATGATAAACTACGATATATTAGAAGGTATTTTCAATGATACACTGCATATTACGTTATATTATAAGGTATTTTCAATGATACACTGCATATTACGTTATATTATAAGGTATTTTCAATGATACACTGCATATTACGTTATATTATAAGGTATTTTCAATGATACACTGTATATTACGTTATATTACATGGTATTTTCAATGATACACTGCATATTACGATATGATATAAGGTATTTTCAATGATACACTACATATTACGTTATATTATAAGGTATTTTCAATGATACACTGCATATTACGTTATATTATAAGGTATTTTCAATGATACACTGCATATTACGTTATATTATAAGGTATTTTCAATGATACACTGCATATTACGTTATATTATAAGGTATTTTCAATGATACACTGCATATTACGTTATATTATAAGGTATTTTCAATGATACACTGTATATTACGTTATATTACATGGTATTTTCTATGATACACTGCATATTACGTTATATTATAAGGTATTTTCAATGATACACTGCATATTACGTTATATTATAAGGTATTTTCTATGATACACTGCATATTACGTTATATTATAAGGTATTTTCAATGATACACGGCATATTACGCTATATTATAAGGTATTTTCAATGATACACTGTATATTACGTTATATTACATGGTATTTTCTATGATACTCTGCATATTACGTTATATTATAAGGTATTTTCAATGATACACTGCATATTACGTTATATTATAAGGTATTTTCAATGATACACTGCATATTACGTTATATTATAAGGTATTTTCAATGATACACTGCATATTACGTTATATTATAAGGCATTTTCAATGATACACTGTATATTACGTTATATGACATGGTATTTTCTATGATACACTGCATATTACGTTATATTATAAGGTATTTTCAATGATACACTGTATATTACGTTATATTACATTTTATTTTCTATGATACACTGCATATTACGTTATATTATAAGGTATTTTCAATGATACACTGCATATTACGTTATATTATAAGGTATTTTCAATGATACACTGTATATTACGTTATATTATAAGGTATTTTCAATGATAAACTACGATATATTAGAAGGTATTTTCAATGATACACTGCATATTACGTTATATTATAAGGTATTTTCAATGATACACTGTATATTACGTTATATTACATGGTATTTTCTATGATACACTGCATATTACGTTATATTATAAGGTATTTTCAATGATACACTGTATATTACGTTATATTATAAGGTATTTTCAATGATAAACTACGATATATTAGAAGGTATTTTCAATGATACACTGCATATTAGGTTATATTATAAGGTATTTTCAATGATACACTGTATATTACGTTATATTACATGGTATTTTCAATGATACACTGCATATTACGATATGATATAAGGTATTTTCAATGACACACTGCATATTACGTTATATTATAAGGTATTTTCAATGATACACTGCATATTACGTTATATTATAAGGTATTTTCAATGATAAACTACGATATATTAGAACGTATTTTCAATGATACACTGCATATTACGTTATATTATAAGGTATTTTCAATGATACACTGCATATTACGTTATATTATAAGGTATTTTCAATGATACACTGCATATTACGTTATATTATAAGGTATTTTCAATGATACACTGTATATTACGTTATATTACATGGTATTTTCAATGATACACTGCATATTACGATATGATATAAGGTATTTTCAATGATACACTACATATTACGTTATATTATAAGGTATTTTCAATGATACACTGCATATTACGTTATATTATAAGGTATTTTCAATGATACACTGCATATTACGTTATATTATAAGGTATTTTCAATGATACACTGCATATTACGTTATATTATAAGGTATTTTCAATGATACACTGTATATTACGTTATATTACATGGTATTTTCTATGATACACTGCATATTACGTTATATTATAAGGTATTTTCAATGATACACTGCATATTACGTTATATTATAAGGTATTTTCTATGATACACTGCATATTACGTTATATTATAAGGTATTTTCAATGATACACGGCATATTACGCTATATTATAAGGTATTTTCAATGATACACTGTATATTACGTTATATTACATGGTATTTTCTATGATACTCTGCATATTACGTTATATTATAAGGTATTTTCAATGATACACTGCATATTACGTTATATTATAAGGTATTTTCAATGATACACTGCATATTACGTTATATTATAAGGTATTTTCAATGATACACTGCATATTACGTTATATTATAAGGCATTTTCAATGATACACTGTATATTACGTTATATGACATGGTATTTTCTATGATACACTGCATATTACGTTATATTATAAGGTATTTTCAATGATACACTGTATATTACGTTATATTACATTTTATTTTCTATGATACACTGCATATTACGTTATATTATAAGGTATTTTCAATGATACACTGCATATTACGTTATATTATAAGGTATTTTCAATGATACACTGTATATTACGTTATACTATAAGGTATTTTCAATGATAAACTACGATATATTAGAAGGTATTTTCAATGATACACTGCATATTACGTTATATTATAAGGTATTTTCAATGATACACTGTATATTACGTTATATTACATGGTATTTTCTATGATACACTGCATATTACGTTATATTATAAGGTATTTTCAATGATACACTGTATATTACGTTATATTATAAGGTATTTTCAATGATAAACTACGATATATTAGAAGGTATTTTCAATGATACACTGCATATTAGGTTATATTATAAGGTATTTTCAATGATACACTGTATATTACGTTATATTACATGGTATTTTCAATGATACACTGCATATTACGATATGATATAAGGTATTTTCAATGACACACTGCATATTACGTTATATTAAAAGGTATTTTCAATGATACACTGCATATTACGTTATATTATAAGGAATTTTCAATGATACACTGCATATTACTTTATATTATAAGGTTATTTGCAATGAAACACTGCATATTACGTTATATTATAAGGAATTTTCAATGATAAACTACGATATAATATAAGGTATTTTCAATGATACACTACATATTACGTCATATTATAAGTTATTTCCAATGATACAATGCAAATTACGTTATATTATAAGGTGTTTTCAATGATAAACTACGATATATTATAAGGTATTTTCAATGATACACTGCATATTACGATATATTATAAGGTATTTTCAATGATACACTGCATATTACGTTATATTATAAGGAATTTTCAATGATAAACTACGATATAATATAAGGTATTTTCAATGATACACTGCATATTTCGTTATATTATAAGGTATTTTCAATTATACACTACAAATTACGATATATTATAAGGTACCTTCAATGATACACTACAAATTACGATATATTATAATGTATTTTCAATGATACACTGCATATTACGTTATATTATAAGGTATTCTCAATGATACACTGCATATTACGTTATATTATAAGGAATTCTCATTAATAAACTACGATATATTAGAAGGTATTTTCAATGATACACTGCATATTACGTTATATTATAAGGTATTCTCAATGATACACTGCATATTACGTTATATTATAAGGAATTCTCATTAATAAACTACGATATATTAGAAGGTATTTTCAATGATACACTGCATATTACGTCATATTATAAGGAATTTTCAATGATACACTGCATATTACGTTATATTATAAGGTTATTTGCAATGAAACACTGCATATTACGTTATATTATAAGGAATTTTCAATGATAAACTACGATATAATATAAGGTATTTCCAATGATACACTACATATTACGACATATTATAAGTTATTTCCAATGATACACTGCAAATTACGTTATGTTATAAGGTATTTACAATGATAAACTACATATTACGATATATTATAAGGTATTTTCAATGATATACTGTATATTACGTTGTAGTATAAGGTTATTTGCAATGAAACACTGTATGTTACGTTATATTAAAAGGTATTTTCAATGATACACTGCATATTACGTTATATTATAATGAATTTTCAATGATACACTGCATATTACTTTATATTATAAGGTTATTTGCAATGAAACACTGCATATTACGTTATATTATAAGGAATTTTCAATGATAAACTACGATATAATATAAGGTGTTTTCAATGATACACTACATATTACGTCATATTATAAGTTATTTCCAATGATACAATGCAAATTACGTTATATTATAAGGTATTTTCAAAGATACACTACAAATTACGATATATAATAAGGTATTTCCAATGATACAATGCAAATTACGTTATATTATAAGGAATTTTAAATGATAAAATACGATATATTATAAGGTATTTTCAATGATACACTGCATATTTCGTTATATTATAAGGCATTTTCAATGATACACTGCATATTACGTTTTATTATAAGGTGTTTTCAATGATACACTGCATATTACGTTGTATTATAAGGTATTTTCAATGATACACTACAAATTACGATATATTATAAGGTATTTTCAATGATAAACTACAAATTACGATATATTATAAGGTATCTTCAATGATAAACTACAAATTACGATATATTATAAGGTACCTTCAATGATACACTACAAATTACGATATATTATAATGTATTTTCAATGATACACTGCATATTACGTTATATTATAAGGTATTCTCAATGATACACTGCATATTACGTTATATTATAAGGAATTCTCATTAATAAACTACGATATATTAGAAGGTATTTTCAATGATACACTGCATATTACGTTATATTATAAGGTATTCTCAATGATACACTGCATATTACGTTATATTATAAGGAATTCTCATTAATAAACTACGATATATTAGAAGGTATTTTCAATGATACACTGCATATTACGTCATATTATAAGGAATTTTCAATGATACACTGCATATTACGTTATATTATAAGGTTATTTGCAATGAAACACTGCATATTACGTTATATTATAAGGAATTTTCAATGATAAACTACGATATAATATAAGGTATTTCCAATGATACACTACGTATTACGACATATTATAAGTTATTTCCAATGATACACTGCAAATTACGTTATGTTATAAGGTATTTACAATGATAAACTACATATTACGATATATTATAAGGTATTTTCAATGATATACTGTATATTACGTTGTAGTATAAGGTTATTTGCAATGAAACACTGTATGTTACGTTATATTAAAAGGTATTTTCAATGATACACTGCATATTACGTTATATTATAAGGAATTTTCAATGATACACTGCATATTACTTTATATTATAAGGTTATTTGCAATGAAACACTGTATGTTACGTTATATTAAAAGGTATTTTCAATGATACACTGCATATTACGTTATATTATAAGGTATTTTCAATGATACACTGCATATTTCGTTATATTATAAGGTATTTTGAATTATACACTACATATTACGATATATTATAAGGTACCTTCAATGATACACTACAAATTACGATATATTATAATGTATTTTCAATGATACACTGCATATTACGTTATATTATAAGGTATTCTCAATGATACACTGCATATTACGTTATATTATAAGGAATTCTCATTAATAAACTACGATATATTAGAAGGTATTTTCAATGATACACTGCATATTACGTCATATTATAAGGAATTTTCAATGATACACTGCATATTACGTTATATTATAAGGTTATTTGCAATGAAACACTGCATATTACGTTATATTATAAGGAATTCTCATTAATAAACTACGATATATTAGAAGGTATTTTCAATGATACACTGCATATTACGTCATATTATAAGGAATTTTCAATGATACACTGCATATTACGTTATATTATAAGGTTATTTGCAATGAAACACTGCATATTACGTTATATTATTAGGAATTTTCAATGATACACTACAAATTACGATATATTATAATGTATTTTCAATGATACACTGCATATTACGTTATATTATAAGGTATTCTCAATGATACACTGCATATTACGTTATATTATAAGGAATTCTCATTAATAAACTACGATATATTAGAAGGTATTTTCAATGATACACTCCATATTACGTCATATTATAAGGAATTTTCAATGAGGCACTGCATATTACGTTATATTATAAGGTTATTTGCAATGAAACACTGCATATTACGTTATATTATAAGGAATTTTCAATGATAAACTACGATATAATATAAGGTATTTCCAATGATACACTACATACTACGACATATTATAAGTTATTTCCAATGATACACTGCAAATTACGTTATGTTATAAGGTATTTACAATGATAAACTACATATTACGATATATTATAAGGTATTTTCAATGATATACTGTATATTACGTTGTAGTATAAGGTTATTTGCAATGAAACACTGTATGTTACGTTATATTAAAAGGTATTTTCAATGATACACTGCATATTACGTTATATTATAAGGAATTTTCAATGATACACTGCATATTACTTTATATTATAAGGTTATTTGCAATGAAACACTGCATATTACGTTATATTATAAGGAATTTTCAATGATAAACTACGATATAATATAAGGTATTTTCAATGATACACTACATATTACGTCATATTATAAGTTATTTCCAATGATACAATGCAAATTACGTTATATTATAAGGTGTTTTCAATGATAAACTACGATATATTATAAGGTATTTTCAATGATACACTGCATATTACGATATATTATAAGGTATTTTCAATGATACACTGCATATTACGTTATATTATAAGGAATTTTCAATGATAAACTACGATATAATATAAGGTATTTTCAATGATACACTGCATATTTCGTTATATTATAAGGTATTTTCAATTATACACTACAAATTACGATATATTATAAGGTACCTTCAATGATACACTACAAATTACGATATATTATAATGTATTTTCAATGATACACTGCATATTACGTTATATTATAAGGTATTCTCAATGATACACTGCATATTACGTTATATTATAAGGAATTCTCATGAATAAACTACGATATATTAGAAGGTATTTTCAATGATACACTGCATATTACGTTATATTATAAGGTATTCTCAATGATACACTGCATATTACGTTATATTATAAGGAATTCTCATTAATAAACTACGATATATTAGAAGGTATTTTCAATGATACACTGCATATTACGTCATATTATAAGGAATTTTCAATGATACACTGCATATTACGTTATATTATAAGGTTATTTGCAATGAAACACTGCATATTACTTTATATTATAAGGAATTTTCAATGATAAACTACGATATAATATAAGGTATTTCCAATGATACACTACATATTACGACATATTATAAGTTATTTCCAATGATACACTGCAAATTACGTTATGTTATAAGGTATTTACAATGATAAACTACATATTACGATATATTATAAGGTATTTTCAATGATATACTGTATATTACGTTGTAGTATAAGGTTATTTGCAATGAAACACTGTATGTTACGTTATATTAAAAGGTATTTTCAATGATACACTGCATATTACGTTATATTATAAGGAATTTTCAATGATACACTGCATATTACTTTATATTATAAGGTTATTTGCAATGAAACACTGCATATTACGTTATATTATAAGGAATTTTCAATGATAAACTACGATATAATATAAGGTATTTTCAATGATACACTACATATTACGTCATATTATAAGTTATTTCCAATGATACAATGCAAATTACGTTATATTATAAGGTGTTTTCAATGATAAACTACGATATATTAGAAGGTATTTTCAATGATACACTCCATATTACGTCATATTATAAGGAATTTTCAATGATGCACTGCATATTACGTTATATTATAAGGTTATTTGCAATGAAACACTGCATATTACGTTATATTATAAGGAATTTTCAATGATAAACTACGATATAATATAAGGTATTTCCAATGATACACTACATATTACGACATATTATAAGTTATTTCCAATGATACACTGCAAATTACGTTATGTTATAAGGTATTTACAATGATAAACTACATATTACGATATATTATAAGGTATTTTCAATGATATACTGTATATTACGTTGTAGTATAAGGTTATTTGCAATGAAACACTGTATGTTACGTTATATTAAAAGGTATTTTCAATGATACACTGCATATTACGTTATATTATAAGGAATTTTCAATGATACACTGCATATTACTTTATATTATAAGGTTATTTGCAATGAAACTCTGCATATTACGTTATATTATAAGGAATTTTCAATGATAAACTACGATATAATATAAGGTATTTTCAATGATACACTACATATTACGTCATATTATAAGTTATTTCCAATGATACAATGCAAATTACGTTATATTATAAGGTGTTTTCAATGATAAACTACGATATATTATAAGGTATTTTCAATGATACACTGCATATTACCATATATTCTAAGGTATTTTCAATGATACACTGCATATTACGTTATATTATAAGGAATTTTCAATGATAAACTACGATATAATATAAGGTATTTTCAATGATACACTGCATATTTCGTTATATTATAAGGTATTTTCAATTATACACTACAAATTACGATATATTATAAGGTACCTTCAATGATACACTACAAATTACGATATATTATAATGTATTTTCAATGATACACTGCATATTACGTTATATTATAAGGTATTCTCAATGATACACTGCATATTACGTTATATTATAAGGAATTCTCATGAATAAACTACGATATATTAGAAGGTATTTTCAATGATACACTGCATATTACGTTATATTATAAGGTATTCTCAATGATACACTGCATATTACGTTATATTATAAGGAATTCTCATTAATAAACTACGATATATTAGAAGGTATTTTCAATGATACACTGCATATTACGTCATATTATAAGGAATTTTCAATGATACACTGCATATTACGTTATATTATAAGGTTATTTGCAATGAAACACTGCATATTACTTTATATTATAAGGAATTTTCAATGATAAACTACGATATAATATAAGGTATTTCCAATGATACACTACATATTACGACATATTATAAGTTATTTCCAATGATACACTGCAAATTACGTTATGTTATAAGGTATTTACAATGATAAACTACATATTACGATATATTATAAGGTATTTTCAATGATATACTGTATATTACGTTGTAGTATAAGGTTATTTGCAATGAAACACTGTATGTTACGTTATATTAAAAGGTATTTTCAATGATACACTGCATATTACGTTATATTATAAGGAATTTTCAATGATACACTGCATATTACTTTATATTATAAGGTTATTTGCAATGAAACACTGCATATTACGTTATATTATTAGGAATTTTCAATGATAAACTACGATATAATATAAGGTATTTTCAATGATACACTACATATTACGTCATATTATAAGTTATTTCCAATGATACAATGCAAATTACGTTATATTATAAGGTGTTTTCAATGATAAACTACGATATATTATAAGGTATTTTCAATGATACACTACATATTACGACATATTATAAGTTATTTCCAATGATACACTGCAAATTACGTTATGTTATAAGGTATTTACAATGATAAACTACATATTACGATATATTATAAGGTATTTTCAATGATATACTGTATATTACGTTGTAGTATAAGGTTATTTGCAATGAAACACTGTATGTTACGTTATATTAAAAGGTATTTTCAATGATACACTGCATATTACGTTATATTATAAGGAATTTTCAATGATACACTACATATTACGTCATATTATAAGTTATTTCCAATGATACAATGCAAATTACGTTATATTATAAGGTGTTTTCAATGATAAACTACGATATATTTTAAGGTATTTTCAATGATACACTGCATATTACGATATATTATAAGGTATTTTCAATGATACACTGCATATTACGTTATATTATAAGGAATTTTCAATGATAAACTACGATATAATATAAGGTATTTTCAATGATACACTGCATATTTCGTTATATTATAAGGTATTTTCAATTATACACTACAAATTACGATATATTATAAGGTACCTTCAATGATACACTACAAATTACGATATATTATAATGTATTTTCAATGATACACTGCATATTACGTTATATTATAAGGTATTCTCAATGATACACTGCATATTACGTTATATTATAAGGAATTCTCATTAATAAACTACGATATATTAGAAGGTATTTTCAATGATACACTGCATATTACGTCATATTATAAGGAATTTTCAATGATACACTGCATATTACGTTATATTATAAGGTTATTTGCAATGAAACACTGCATATTACGTTATATTATAAGGAATTTTCAATGATAAACTACGATATAATATAAGGTATTTCCAATGATACACTACATATTACGACATATTATAAGTTATTTCCAATGATACACTGCAAATTACGTTATGTTATAAGGTATTTACAATGATAAACTACACATTACGATATATTATAAGGTATTTTCAATGATATACTGTATATTACGTTGTAGTATAAGGTTATTTGCAATGAAACACTGTATGTTACGTTATATTATAAGGAATTTTCAATGATAAACTACGATATAATATAAGGTATTTTCAATGATACACTACATATTACGTCATATTATAAGTTATTTCCAATGATACAATGCAAATTACGTTATATTATAAGGTGTTTTCAATGATAAACTACGATATATTATAAGGTATTTTCAATGATACACTGCATATTACGATATATTATAAGGTATTTTCAATGATACACTGCATATTACGATATATTATAAGGTATTTTCAATGATACACTGCATATTACGTTATATTATAAGGAATTTTCAATGATAAACTACGATATAATATAAGGTATTTTCAATGATACACTGCATATTTCGTTATATTATAAGGTTATTTGCAATGAAACACTGCATATTACGTTATATTTTAAGGAATTTTCAATGATAAACTACGATATAATATAAGGTATTTCCAATGATACACTACATATTACGACATATTATAAGTTATTTCCAATGATACAGTGCAAATTACGTTATGTTATAAGGTATTTACAATGATAAACTACATAGTACGATATATTATAAGGCATTTTCAATGATATACTGCATATTTCGTTATATTATAAGGTATTTTCAATTATACACTACAAATTACGATATATTATAAGGTACCTTCAATGATACACTACAAATTACGATATATTATAATGTATTTTCAATGATACACTGCATATTACGTTATAGTATAAGGTATTCTCAATGATACACTGCATATTACGTTATATTATAAGGAATTCTCATTAATAAACTACGATATATTAGAAGGTATTTTCAATGATACACTGCATATTACGTCATATTATAAGGAATTCTCATTAATAAAATACGATATATTAGAAGGTATTTTCAATGATACACTGCATATTACGTCATATTATAAGGAATTTTCAATGATACACTGCATATTACGTTATATTATAAGGTTATTTGCTATGAAACACTGCATATTACGTTATAGTATAAGGTATTCTCAATGATACACTGCATATTACGTTATATTATAAGGAATTCTCATTAATAAACTACGATATATTAGAAGGTATTTTCAATGATACACTGCATATTACGTCATATTATAAGGAATTTTCAATGATACACTGCATATTACGTTATATTATAAGGTATTTTCAATGATACACTACAAATTACGATATATTATAAGGTATTTTCAATGATAAACTACAAATTACGATATATTATAAGGTATCTTCAATGATACACTACAAATTACGATATATTATCAGGTATTTTCAATGATACACTGCATATTACGTTATATTATAAGGTATTCTCAGTGTTACACTGCATATTACGTTATATTATAAGGAATTCTCATTGATAAACTACGATATATTAGAAGGTATTTTCAATGATACAGTGCATATTACGTCATATTATAAGGAATTTTCAATGATAAACTACATATTACGATATATTCGAAGGTATTTTCAATGATACAATGCATATTACGTCATATTAGATAATATTGCCAATGATACACAGCATATTACGTTATATTATAAGGTTATTTGCAATGAAACACTGCATATTACGTTATATTATAAGGAATTTTCAATGATAAACTACGATATAATATAAGGTATTTACAATGATAAACTACATATTACGATATATTATAAGGTATTTTCAATGATATACTGTATATTACGTTGTAGTATAAGGTATTTTCAATGATACACTGCATATTACGTCATATTAGATAATATTGCCAATGATACACTGCATATTACGTTATATTATAAGGTATTTCCAATGATAAACTACATATTACGATATATTATAAGGTATTTTCAATGATACACTGCATATTACGTTATATTATATGGTTATTTGCAATGAAACACTGTATGTTACGTTATATTAAATGGTATTTTCAATGATACAATGCATATTACGTTATATTATAAGGAATTTTCAATGATAAACTACGATATATTAGAAGGTATTTTCAATGATACAGTGCATATTACGTCATATTATAAGGAATTTTCAATGATACACTGCATATTACGTTATATTATAAGCTTATTTGCAATGAAACACTGTATATTACGTTATATTATAAGGTATTTTCAATGATACACTACAAATTACGATATATTATAAGGTGTTTTCAATGAAAAACTACATATTACGATATATTATAAGGTACTTTCAATGATACACTGCATATTACGATATATTATAAGGTATTTTCAATGATATACCGTATATTACGTTATATTATAAGGTATTTTCAATGATACACTGCATATTACGTTATATTATAAGGTTATTTGCAATGAAACACTGTATGTTACGTTATATTAAATGGTATTTTCAATGATACACTGCATATTACGTCATATTATAAGGAATTTTCAATGATACACTGCATATTACGTTATATTATAAGGTTATTTGCAATGAAACACTGCATATTACGTTATATTATAAGGAATTTTCAATGATAAACTACGATATAATATAAGGTATTTCCAATGATACACTACATATTACGACATATTATAAGTTATATCCAATGATACAATGCAAATTACGTTATGTTATAAGGTATTTACAATGATAAACTACATATTACGATATATTATAAGGTATTTTCAATGATATACTGTATATTACGTTGTAGTATAAGGTATTTTCAATGATACACTGCATATTACGTCATATTAGATAATATTGCCAATGATACACTGCATATTACGTTATATTATAAGGTATTTCCAATGATAAACTACAAATTACGATATATTATAAGGTATTTTCAATGATACACTACATATTACGTCATATGATAAGTTATTTCCAACGATACAATGCAAATTACCTTATATTATAAGGTATTTTCAATGATACACTGCATATTACGTTATACTATATAAGGTATTTTCAATGATAAACAACATATTACGATATATTAGAAGGTATTTTCAATGATACAATGCATATTTCGTTATATTATAAGGTATTTTCAATTATACACTACAAATTACGATATATTATAAGGTATCTTCAATGATACACTACAAATTACGATATATTATAAGGTATTTTCAATGATACACTGCATATTACGTTATATTATAAGGTATTTTCAATGATACACTGCATATTACGTTACATTATAAGGAATTCTCAATGATAAACTACGTTATATTATAAGGTATTTTCAATGATACACTCCATATTACGTTATATTATAAGCAATTCTCAATGATAAACTACGATATATTAGAAGGTATTTTCAATGATACACTGCATATTACGTCATATTATAAGTTATTTCCAATGATACACTGCATATTACGTTATATTATAAGGTTTTTTCAATTATACACTGCATATTACGTTATATTATAAGGTATTTTCAATGATAAACTACATATTACGATATATTATAAGGTATTTTCAATGATATACCGTATATTATGTTGTAGTATAAGGTATTTTCAATGATACACTGCATATTACGTCATATTATATGGTATTGCCAATGATACACTGCATATTACGTTATATTATAAGAAATTTTCAATGATAAACTACGATATATTATAAGGTATTTTCAATGATACACTCCATATTACGTCATATTATAAGTTATTTCCAATGATACACTGCATATTACGTTATATTATGAGGTATTTTCAATGATAAACTACGATATATTATAATGTATTTTCAATGATACACTGCATATTTCGTTATATTATAAGGTATTTTCAATTATACACTACAAATTACGATATATTATAAGGTATCTTCAATGATACACTACAAATTACGATATATTATAAGGTATTTTCAATGATACACTGCATATTACGTTATATTATAATGTATTTTCAATGATACACTGCATATTACGTTATATTATAAGGTATTTTCAATGATACACTGGATATTACGCTATATTATAAGGTATTTTCAACGATACACTGCATTTAACGCTATATTGTAAGGTATTTTCAATGATACACTGTATATTACGTTTTATTATAAGGTATTTTCAATGACACACTGCATATTACGTTATATTATAAGGTATTTTCAATGATTCACTGCATATTACGTTATATTATAAGGTATTTTCAATGATACACTGCATATTACGATATGTTATAAGGTATTTTCAATGATACACTGTATATTACGATATATTATAAGGTATTTTCAATGATACACTGCATATTACGTTATATTATAAGGTATTTTCAATGATACACTGCATATTACGATATGTTATAAGGTATTTTCAATGATACACTGTATATTACGTTATATTATAAGGTATTTTCAATGATAAACTACGATATAATATAAGGTATTTTCAATGATACACTACATATTACGTCATATTATAAGTTATTTCCAATGATACAATGCAAATTACGTTATATTATAAGGTATTTTCAAAGATACACTACAAATTACGATATATAATAAGGTATTTTCAATGATACACTGCATATTACGTTATATTATAATGTATTTTCAATGATACACTGCATATTACGTTATATTATAAGGTATTTTCAATGCTACACTGCATATTACGTTATATTATAAGGTATTTTCAATGATACACTGTATATTACGTTTTATTATAAGGTATTTTCAATGACACACTGCATATTACGTTATATTATAAGGTATTTTCAATGATTCACTGCATATTACGTTATATTATAAGGTATTTTCAATGATACACTGCATATTACGATATGTTATAAGGTATTTTCAATGATACACTGTATATTACGATATATTATAAGGTATTTTCAATGATACACTGCATATTACGTTATATTAGAAGGTATTTTCAATGATACACTGCACATTAGGATATGTTATAAGGTATTTTCAATGATACACTGCATATTACGTTATATAATAAGGTATTTTCAATGATACACTGCATATTACGTTATATTAGAAGGTATTTTCAATGATACACTGCATATTACGTTATATTATAAGGTATTTTCAATGATAAACTACGATATATTAGAAGGTATTTTCATTGATACACTGCATATTACGTTATATTATAAGGTATTTTCAATGATACACTGTATATTACGTTATACTACATGGTATTTTCAATGATACACTGCATATTACGTTATATTATAAGGTATTTTCAATGATTCACTGCATATTACGTTATATTATAAGGTATTTTCAATGATACACTGCATATTACGATATGCTATAAGGTATTTTCAATGATACACTGTATATTACGTTATATTATAAGGTATTTTCAATGATACACTGCATATTACGTTATGTTATAAGGTATTTTCAATGATAAACTACGATATATTAGAAGGTATTTTCATTGATACACTGCATATTACGTTATATTATAAGGTATTTTCAATGATACACTGTATTATACGTTATATTACATGGTATTTTCAATGATACAATGCATATTACGTTATATTATAAGGTATTTTCAATGATTCACTGCATATTACGTTATATTATAAGGTATTTTCAATGATACACTGCATATTACGATATGTTATAAGGTATTTTCAATGATACACTGTATATTACGTTATATTATAAGGTATTTTCAATGATAAACTACGATATAATATAAGGTATTTTCAATGATACACTACATATTACGTCATATTATAAGTTATTTCCAATGATACAATGCAAATTACGTTATATTATAAGGTATTTTCAAAGATACACTACAAATTACGATATATAATAAGGTATTTTCAATGATACACTGTATATTACGTTATATTATAAGGTATTTTCAATGATACACTGCATATTACGTTATGTTATAAGGTATTTTCAATGATAAACTACGATATATTAGAAGGTATTTTCATTGATACACTGCATATTACGTTATATTATAAGGTATTTCTAATGATACAATGCAAATTACGTTATATTATAAGGTATTTTCAAAGATACACTACAAATTACGATATATAATAAGGTATTTTCAATGATACACTGCATATTACGTTATATTATAATGTATTTTCAATGATACACTGCATATTACGTTATATTATAAGGTATTTTCAATGCTACACTGCATATTACGTTATATTATAAGGCATTTTCAATGATACACTGCATATTACGTTATATTATAAGGTATTTTCAATGAGAAACTACGATATATTAGAAGGTGTTTTCAATGATACACTGCATATTTCGTTATATTATAAGGTATTTTCAAAGACACACTGTATATTACGTTATATTACATGGTATTTTCAATGATACACTGCATATTACATTATATTATAAGGTGTTTTCAATGATAAACTGCGATATATTATAAGGTATTTTCAATGACACACTGCATATTACGTTATATTATAAGGTATTTTCAATAATACACTGCATATTACGTTATATTATAAGGTATTTTCAATGATACACTGCATATTACGATATGTTATAAGGTATTTTCAATGATACACTGTATATTACGTTATATTATAAGGTATTTTCAATGATACACTGCATATTACGTTATGTTATAAGGTATTTTCAATGATAAACTACGATATATTAGAAGGTATTTTCATTGATACACTGCATATTACGTTATATTATAAGGTATTTTCAATGATACACTGCATATTTCGTTATATTATAAGGTATTTTCAATGATACACTGTATATTACGTTATATTATAAGGTATTTTCAATGATACACTGCATATTACGTTATGTTATAAGGTATTTTCAATGATAAACTACGATATATTATAAGGTATTTTCAATGACACACTGCATATTACGTTATATTATAAGGTATTTTCAATAATACACTGCATATTACGTTATATTATAAGGTATTTTCAATGATACACTGCATATTACGTCATATTATATGGTATTGCCAATGATACACTGTATATTACGTTATATTATAAGGTATTTTCAATGATAAACTACATATTACGATATATTAGAAGGTATTTTCAATGATACACTGCATATTACGTCACATTATAAGGTATTTCCAATGATACACTGCATATTACGTTATATTATAAGGTTATTTGCAATGAAACACTGCATATTACGTTATATTATAAGGAATTTTCAATGATAAACTACGATATAATATAAGGTATTTTCAATGATACACTACATATTACGTCATATTATAAGTTATTTCCAATGATACAATGCAAATTACGTTATATTATAAGGTATTTTCAAAGATACACTACAAATTACGATATATAATAAGGTATTTTCAATGATACACTGCATATTACGTTATATTATAATGTATTTTCAATGATACACTGCATATTACGTTATATTATAAGGTATTTTCAATGCTACACTGCATATTACGTTATATTATAAGGCATTTTCAATGATACACTGCATATTACGTTATATTATAAGGTATTTTCAATGAGAAACTACGATATATTAGAAGGTGTTTTCAATGATACACTGCATATTTCGTTATATTATAAGGTATTTTCAAAGATACACTGTATATTACGTTATATTACATGGTATTTTCAATGATACACTGCATATTACATTATATTATAAGGTGTTTTCAATGATAAACTGCGATATATTATAAGGTATTTTCAATGACACACTGCATATTACGTTATATTATAAGGTATTTTCAATAATACACTGCATATTACGTTATATTATAAGGTATTTTCAATGATACACTGCATATTACGTTATATTATAAGGTATTTTCAATGATACACTGTATATTACGTTATACTACATGGTATTTTCAATGATACACTGCATATTACGTTATATTATAAGGTATTTTCAATGATTCACTGCATATTACGTTATATTATAAGGTATTTTCAATGATACACTGCATATTACGATATGTTATAAGGTATTTTCAATGATACACTGCATATTACGTTATATTATAAGGTATTTTCAATGATACACTGCATATTACGTTATGTTATAAGGTATTTTCAATGATAAACTACGATATATTAGAAGGTATTTTCATTGATACACTGCATATTACGTTATATTATAAGGTATTTTCAATGATACACTGCATATTTCGTTATATTATAAGGTATTTTCAAAGATACACTGTATATTACGTTATATTACATGGTATTTTCAATGATACACTGCATATTACATTATATTATAAGGTGTTTTCAATGATAAACTGCGATATATTATAAGGTATTTTCAATGACACACTGCATATTACGTTATATTATAAGGTATTTTCAATAATACACTGCATATTACGTTATATTATAAGGTATTTTCAATGATACACTGCATATTACGTCATATTATATGGTATTGCCAATGATACACTGTATATTACGTTATATTATAAGGTATTTTCAATGATAAACTACATATTACGATATATTAGAAGGTATTTTCAATGATACACTGCATATTACGTCACATTATAAGTTATTTCCAATGATACACTGCATATTACGTTATATTATAAGGTTATTTGCAATGAAACACTGCATATTACGTTATATTATAAGGAATTTTCAATGATAAACTACGATATAATATAAGGTATTTTCAATGATACACTACATATTACGTCATATTATAAGTTATTTCCAATGATACAATGCAAAATACGTTATATTATAAGGTATTTTCAAAGATACACTACAAATTACGATATATAATAAGGTATTTTCAATGATACACTGCATATTACGTTATATTATAATGTATTTTCAATGATACACTGCATATTACGTTATATTATAAGGTATTTTCAATGATACACTGGATATTACGCTATATTATAAGGTATTTTCAACGATACACTGCATTTAACGCTATATTGTAAGGTATTTTCAATGATACACTGTATATTACGTTTTATTATAAGGTATTTTCAATGATAAACTACGATATATTAGAAGGTATTTTCATTGATACACTGCATATTACGTTATATTATAAGGTATTTTCAATGATACACTGCATATTACGTTATATTACATGGTATTTTCAATGATACACTGCATATTACGTTATATTATAAGGTATTTTCAATGATTCACTGCATATTACGTTATATTATAAGGTATTTTCAATGATACACTGCATATTACGATATGTTATAAGGTATTTTCAATGATACACTGTATATTACGTTATATTATAAGGTATTTTCAATGATACACTGCATATTACGTTATGTTATAAGGTATTTTCAATGATAAACTACGATATATTAGAAGGTATTTTCATTGATACACTGCATAATACGTTATATTATAAGGTATTTTCAATGATACACTGTATTATACGTTATATTACATGGTATTTTCAATGATACACTGCATATTACGTTATATTATAAGGTATTTTCAATGATACACTGCATATTACGTTATATTATAAGGTATTTTCAATGATACACTGCATATTACGATATGTTATAAGGTATTTTCAATGATACACTGCATATTACGTTATATTATAAGGCATTTTCAATGATACACTGCATATTACGTTATATTATAAGGTATTTTCAATGAGAAACTACGATATATTAGAAGGTGTTTTCAATGATACACTACATATTACGTCATATTATAAGTTATTTCCAATGATACAATGCAAATTACGTTATATTATAAGGTATTTTCAAAGATACACTACAAATTACGATATATAATAAGGTATTTTCAATGATACACTGCATATTACGTTATATTATAATGTATTTTCAATGATACACTGCATATTACGTTATATTATAAGGTATTTTCAATGCTACTCTGCATATTACGTTATATTATAAGGCATTTTCAATGATACACTGCATATTACGTTATATTATAAGGTATTTTCAATGATACACTGCATATTACGATATGTTATAAGGTATTTTCAATGATACACTGCATATTACGTTATATTAGAAGGTATTTTCAATGATACACTGCATATTACGTTATATTATAAGGGATTTTCAATGATACACTGCATATTACGTTATATTATAAGGTATTTTCAGTGATACACTGCATATTTCGTTATATTATAAGGTATTTTCAAAGATACACTGTATATTACGTTATATTACATGGTATTTTCAATGATACACTGCATATTACGTTATATTATAAGGTTATTTGCAATGAAACACTGCATATTACGTTATATTATAAGGAATTTTCAATGATAAACTACGATATAATATAAGGTATTTTCAATGATACACTACATATTACGTCATATTATAAGTTATTTCCAATGATACAATGCAAATTACGTTATATTATAAGGTATTTTCAAAGATACACTACAAATTACGATATATAATAAGGTATTTTCAATGATACACTGCATATTACGTTATATTATAATGTATTTTCAATGATACACTGCATATTACGTTATATTATAAGGTATTTTCAATGATACACTGGATATTACGCTATATTATAAGGTATTTTCAACGATACACTGCATTTAACGCTATATTGTAAGGTATTTTCAATGATACACTGTATATTACGTTTTATTATAAGGTATTTTCAATGACACACTGCATATTACGTTATATTATAAGGTATTTTCAATGATACACTGCATATTACGTTATATTACATGGTATTTTCAATGATACACTGCATATTACGTTATATTATAAGGTATTTTCAATGATTCACTGCATATTACATTATATTATAAGGTATTTTCAATGATACACTGCATATTACGATATGTTATAAGGTATTTTCAATGATACACTGTATATTACGATATATTATAAGGTATTTTCAATGATACACTGCATATTACGTTATATTAGAAGGTATTTTCAATGATACACTGCACATTAGGATATGTTATAAGGTATTTTCAATGATACACTGCATATTAGGATATGTTATAAGGTATTTTCAATGATACACTGCATATTACGTTATATTAGAAGGTATTTTCAATGATACACTGCATATTACGTTATATTATAAGGTATTTTCAATGATAAACTACGATATATTAGAAGGTATTTTCATTGATACACTGCATATTACGTTATATTATAAGGTATTTTCAATGATACACTGTATATTACGTTATACTACATGGTATTTTCAATGATACACTGCATATTACGTTATATTATAAGGTATTTTCAATGATTCACTGCATATTACGTTATATTATAAGGTATTTTCAATGATACACTGCATATTACGATATGCTATAAGGTATTTTCAATGATACACTGTATATTACGTTATATTATAAGGTATTTTCAATGATACACTGCATATTACGTTATGTTATAAGGTATTTTCAATGATAAACTACGATATATTAGAAGGTATTTTCATTGATACACTGCATATTACGTTATATTATAAGGTATTTCCAATGATACAATGCAAATTACGTTATATTATAAGGTATTTTCAAAGATACACTACAAATTACGATATATAATAAGGTATTTTCAATGATACACTGCATATTACGTTATATTATAATGTATTTTCAATGATACACTGCATATTACGTTATATTATAAGGTATTTTCAATGCTACACTGCATATTACGTTATATTATAAGGCATTTTCAATGATACACTGCATATTACGTTATATTATAAGGTATTTTCAATGAGAAACTACGATATATTAGAAGGTGTTTTCAATGATACACTGCATATTTCGTTATATTATAAGGTATTTTCAAAGATACACTGTATATTACGTTATATTACATGGTATTTTCAATGATACACTGCATATTACATTATATTATAAGGTGTTTTCAATGATAAACTGCGATATATTATAAGGTATTTTCAATGACACACTGCATATTACGTTATATTATAAGGTATTTTCAATAATACACTGCATATTACGTTATATTATAAGGTATTTTCAATGATACACTGCATATTACGATATGTTATAAGGTATTTTCAATGATACACTGTATATTACGTTATATTATAAGGTATTTTCAATGATACACTGCATATTACGTTATGTTATAAGGTATTTTCAATGATAAACTACGATATATTAGAAGGTTTTTTCATTGATACACTGCATATTACGTTATATTATAAGGTATTTTCAATGATACACTGCATATTTCGTTATATTATAAGGTATTTTCAATGATACACTGTATATTACGTTATATTATAAGGTATTTTCAATGATACACTGCATATTACGTTATATTATAAGGTATTTTCAATGATAAACTACGATATATTAGAAGGTATTTTCAATGATACACTGCGTATTACGTTATATTATAAGGTATTTTCAATGATACACTGCATATTTCGTTATATTATAAGGTATTTTCAAAGATACACTGTATATTACGTTATATTACATGGTATTTTCAATGATACACTGCATATTACATTATATTATAAGGTGTTTTCAATGATAAACTGCGATATATTATAAGGTATTTTCAATGACACACTGCATATTACGTTATATTATAAGGTATTTTCAATAATACACTGCATATTACGTTATATTATAAGGTATTTTCAATGATACACTGCATATTACGTCATATTATATGGTATTGCCAATGATACACTGTATATTACGTTATATTATAAGGTATTTTCAATGATAAACTACATATTACGATATATTAGAAGGTATTTTCAATGATACACTGCATATTACGTCACATTATAAGTTATTTCCAATGATACACTGCATATTACGTTATATTATAAGGTTATTTGCAATGAAACACTGCATATTACGTTATATTATAAGGAATTTTCAATGATAAACTACGATATAATATAAGGTATTTTCAATGATACACTACATATTACGTCATATTATAAGTTATTTCCAATGATACAATGCAAATTACGTTATATTATAAGGTATTTTCAAAGATACACTACAAATTACGATATATAATAAGGTATTTTCAATGATACACTGCATATTACGTTATATTATAATGTATTTTCAATGATACACTGCATATTACGTTATATTATAAGGTATTTTCAATGCTACACTGCATATTACGTTATATTATAAGGCATTTTCAATGATACACTGCATATTACGTTATATTATAAGGTATTTTCAATGAGAAACTACGATATATTAGAAGGTGTTTTCAATGATACACTGCATATTTCGTTATATTATAAGGTATTTTCAAAGATACACTGTATATTACGTTATATTACATGGTATTTTCAATGATACACTGCATATTACATTATATTATAAGGTGTTTTCAATGATAAACTGCGATATATTATAAGGTATTTTCAATGACACACTGCATATTACGTTATATTATAAGGTATTTTCAATAATACACTGCATATTACGTTATATTATAAGGTATTTTCATTGATACACTGCATATTACGTTATATTATAAGGTATTTTCAATGATACACTGTATATTACGTTATACTAGATGGTATTTTCAATGATACACTGCATATTACGTTATATTATAAGGTATTTTCAATGATTCACTGCATATTACGTTATATTATAAGGTATTTTCAATGATACACTGCATATTACGATATGTTATAAGGTATTTTCAATGATACACTGTATATTACGTTATATTATAAGGTATTTTCAATGATACACTGCATATTACGTTATGTTATAAGGTATTTTCAATGATAAACTACGATATATTAGAAGGTATTTTCATTGATACACTGCATATTACGTTATATTATAAGGTATTTTCAATGATACACTGCATATTACGTTATATTATAAGGTATTTTCAAAGATACACTGTATATTACGTTATATTACATGGTATTTTCAATGATACACTGCATATTACATTATATTATAAGGTGTTTTCAATGATAAACTGCGATATATTATAAGGTATTTTCAATGACACACTGCATATTACGTTATATTATAAGGTATTTTCAATAATACACTGCATATTACGTTATATTATAAGGTATTTTCAATGATACACTGCATATTACGTCATATTATATGGTATTGCCAATGATACACTGTATATTACGTTATATTATAAGGTATTTTCAATGATAAACTACATATTACGATATATTAGAAGGTATTTTCAATGATACACTGCATATTACGTCACATTATAAGTTATTTCCAATGATACACTGCATATTACGTTATATTATAAGGTTATTTGCAATGAAACACTGCATATTACGTTATATTATAAGGAATTTTCAATGATAAACTACGATATAATATAAGGTATTTTCAATGATACACTACATATTACGTCATATTATAAGTTATTTCCAATGATACAATGCAAATTACGTTATATTATAAGGTATTTTCAAAGATACACTACAAATTACGATATATAATAAGGTATTTTCAATGATACACTGCATATTACGTTATATTATAATGTATTTTCAATGATACACTGCATATTACGTTATATTATAAGGTATTTTCAATGATACACTGGATATTACGCTATATTATAAGGTATTTTCAACGATACACTGCATTTAACGCTATATTGTAAGGTATTTTCAATGATACACTGTATATTACGTTTTATTATAAGGTATTTTCAATGATAAACTACGATATATTAGAAGGTATTTTCATTGATACACTGCATATTACGTTATATTATAAGGTATTTTCAATGATACACTGTATATTACGTTATATTACATGGTATTTTCAATGATACACTGCATATTACGTTATATTATAAGGTATTTTCAATGATTCACTGCATATTACGTTATATTATAAGGTATTTTCAATGATACACTGCATATTACGATATGTTATAAGGTATTTTCAATGATACACTGTATATTACGTTATATTATAAGGTATTTTCAATGATACACTGCATATTACGTTATGTTATAAGGTATTTTCAATGATAAACTACGATATATTAGAAGGTATTTTCATTGATACACTGCATAATACGTTATATTATAAGGTATTTTCAATGATACACTGTATTATACGTTATATTACATGGTATTTTCAATGATACACTGCATATTACGTTATATTATAAGGTATTTTCAATGATTCACTGCATATTACGTTATATTATAAGGAATTTTCAATGATAAACTACGATATAATATAAGGTATTTTCAATGATACACTACATATTACGTCATATTATAAGTTATTTCCAATGATACAATGCAAATTACGTTATATTATAAGGTATTTTCAAAGATACACTACAAATTACGATATATAATAAGGTATTTTCAATGATACACTGCATATTACGTTATATTATAATGTATTTTCAATGATACACTGCATATTACGTTATATTATAAGGTATTTTCAATGCTACACTGCATATTACGTTATATTATAAGGTATTTTCAAAGATACACTGTATATTACGTTATATTACATGGTATTTTCAATGATACACTGCATATTACGTTATATTATAAGGTTATTTGCAATGAAACACTGCATATTACGTTATATTATAAGGAATTTTCAATGATAAACTACGATATAATATAAGGTATTTTCAATGATACACTACATATTACGTCATATTATAAGTTATTTCCAATGATACAATGCAAATTACGTTATATTATAAGGTATTTTCAAAGATACACTGCATATTACGATATATAATAAGGTATTTTCAATGATACACTGCATATTACGTTATATTATAATGTATTTTCAATGATACACTGCATATTACGTAATATTATAAGGTATTTTCAATGATACACTGGATATTACGCTATATTATAAGGTATTTTCAACGATACACTGCATTTAACGCTATATTGTAAGGTATTTTCAATGATACACTGTATATTACGTTTTATTATAAGGTATTTTCAATGACACACTGCATATTACGTTATATTATAAGGTATTTTCAATGATACACTGCATATTACGTTATATTACATGGTATTTTCAATGATACACTGCATATTACGTTATATTATAAGGTATTTTCAATGATTCACTGCATATTACGTTATATTATAAGGTATTTTCAATGATACACTGCATATTACGATATGTTATAAGGTATTTTCAATGATACACTGTATATTACGATATATTATAAGGTATTTTCAATGATACACTGCATATTACGTTATATTAGAAGGTATTTTCAATGATACACTGCACATTAGGATATGTTATAAGGTATTTTCAATGATACACTGCATATTAGGATATGTTATAAGGTATTTTCAATGATACACTGCATATTACGTTATATTAGAAGGTATTTTCAATGATACACTGCATATTACGTTATATTATAAGGTATTTTCAATGATAAACTACGATATATTAGAAGGTATTTTCATTGATACACTGCATATTACGTTATATTATAAGGTATTTTCAATGATACACTGTATATTACGTTATACTACATGGTATTTTCAATGATACACTGCATATTACGTTATATTATAAGGTATTTTCAATGATACACTGCATATTACGTTATATTATAAGGTATTTTCAATGATACACTGCATATTACGATATGCTATAAGGTATTTTCAATGATACACTGTATATTACGTTATATTATAAGGTATTTTCAATGATACACTGCATATTACGTTATGTTATAAGGTATTTTCAATGATAAACTACGATATATTAGAAGGTATTTTCATTGATACACTGCATATTACGTTATATTATAAGGTATTTCTAATGATACAATGCAAATTACGTTATATTATAAGGTATTTTCAAAGATACACTACAAATTACGATATATAATAAGGTATTTTCAATGATACACTGCATATTACGTTATATTATAATGTATTTTCAATGATACACTGCATATTACGTTATATTATAAGGTATTTTCAATGCTACACTGCATATTACGTTATATTATAAGGCATTTTCAATGATACACTGCATATTACGTTATATTATAAGGTATTTTCAATGAGAAACTACGATATATTAGAAGGTGTTTTCAATGATACACTGCATATTTCGTTATATTATAAGGTATTTTCAAAGATACACTGTATATTACGTTATATTACATGGTATTTTCAATGATACACTGCATATTACATTATATTATAAGGTGTTTTCAATGATAAACTGCGATATATTATAAGGTATTTTCAATGACACACTGCATATTACGTTATATTATAAGGTATTTTCAATAATACACTGCATATTACGTTATATTATAAGGTATTTTCAATGATACACTGCATATTACGATATGTTATAAGGTATTTTCAATGATACACTGTATATTACGTTATATTATAAGGTATTTTCAATGATACACTGCATATTACGTTATGTTATAAGGTATTTTCAATGATAAACTACGATATATTAGAAGGTATTTTCATTGATACACTGCATATTACGTTATATTATAAGGTATTTTCAATGATACACTGCATATTTCGTTATATTATAAGGTATTTTCAATGATACACTGTATATTACGTTATATTATAAGGTATTTTCAATGATACACTGCATATTACGTTATGTTATAAGGTATTTTCAATGATAAACTACGATATATTAGAAGGTATTTTCATTGATACACTGCATATTACGTTATATTATAAGGTATTTTCAATGATACACTGCATATTTCGTTATATTATAAGGTATTTTCAAAGATACACTGTATATTACGTTATATTACATGGTATTTTCAATGATACACTGCATATTACGTTATATTATAAGGTTATTTGCAATGAAACACTGCATATTACGTTATATTATAAGGAATTTTCAATGATAAACTACGATATAATATAAGGTATTTTCAATGATACACTACATATTACGTCATATTATAAGTTATTTCCAATGATACAATGCAAATTACGTTATATTATAAGGTATTTTCAAAGATACACTACAAATTACGATATATAATAAGGTATTTTCAATGATACACTGCATATTACGTTATATTATAATGTATTTTCAATGATACACTGCATATTACGTTATATTATAAGGTATTTTCAATGATACACTGGATATTACGCTATATTATAAGGTATTTTCAACGATACACTGCATTTAACGCTATATTGTAAGGTATTTTCAATGATACACTGTATATTACGTTTTATTATAAGGTATTTTCAATGACACACTGCATATTACGTTATATTATAAGGTATTTTCAATGATACACTGCATATTACGTTATATTACATGGTATTTTCAATGATACACTGCATATTACGTTATATTATAAGGTATTTTCAATGATACACTGCATATTACGTTATATTATAAGGTATTTTCAATGATACACTGCATATTACGATATGTTATAAGGTATTTTCAATGATACACTGTATATTACGATATATTATAAGGTATTTTCAATGATACACTGCATATTACGTTATATTAGAAGGTATTTTCAATGATACACTGCACATTAGGATATGTTATAAGGTATTTTCTATGATACACTGCATATTAGGATATGTTATAAGGTATTTTCAATGATACACTGCATATTACGCTATATTAGAAGGTATTTTCAATGATACACTGCATATTACGTTATATTATAAGGTATTTTCAATGATAAACTACGATATATTAGAAGGTATTTTCATTGATACACTGCATATTACGTTATATTATAAGGTATTTTCAATGATACACTGTATATTACGTTATACTACATGGTATTTTCAATGATACACTGCATATTACGTTATATTATAAGGTATTTTCAATGATTCACTGCATATTACGTTATATTATAAGGTATTTTCAATGATACACTGCATATTACGATATGCTATAAGGTATTTTCAATGATACACTGTATATTACGTTATATTATAAGGTATTTTCAATGATACACTGCATATTACGTTATGTTATAAGGTATTTTCAATGATAAACTACGATATATTAGAAGGTATTTTCATTGATACACTGCATATTACGTTATATTATAAGGTATTTCTAATGATACAATGCAAATTACGTTATATTATAAGGTATTTTCAAAGATACACTACAAATTACGATATATAATAAGGTATTTTCAATGATACACTGCATATTACGTTATATTATAATGTATTTTCAATGATACACTGCATATTACGTTATATTATAAGGTATTTTCAATGCTACACTGCATATTACGTTATATTATAAGGCATTTTCAATGATACACTGCATATTACGTTATATTATAAGGTATTTTCAATGAGAAACTACGATATATTAGAAGGTGTTTTCAATGATACACTGCATATTTCGTTATATTATAAGGTATTTTCAAAGATACACTGTATATTACGTTATATTACATGGTATTTTCAATGATACACTGCATATTACATTATATTATAAGGTGTTTTCAATGATAAACTGCGATATATTATAAGGTATTTTCAATGACACACTGCATATTACGTTATATTATAAGGTATTTTCAATAATACACTGCATATTACGTTATATTATAAGGTATTTTCAATGATACACTGCATATTACGATATGTTATAAGGTATTTTCAATGATACACTGTATATTACGTTATATTATAAGGTATTTTCAATGATACACTGCATATTACGTTATGTTATAAGGTATTTTCAATGATAAACTACGATATATTAGAAGGTATTTTCATTGATACACTGCATATTACGTTATATTATAAGGTATTTTCAATGATACACTGCATATTTCGTTATATTATAAGGTATTTTCAATGATACACTGTATATTACGTTATATTATAAGGTATTTTCAATGATACACTGCATATTACGTTATGTTATAAGGTATTTTCAATGATAAACTACGATATATTAGAAGGTATTTTCATTGATACACTGCATATTACGTTATATTATAAGGTATTTTCAATGATACACTGCATATTTCGTTATATTATAAGGTATTTTCAAAGATACACTGTATATTACGTTATATTACATGGTATTTTCAATGATACACTGCATATTACATTATATTATAAGGTGTTTTCAATGATAAACTGCGATATATTATAAGGTATTTTCAATGACACACTGCATATTACGTTATATTATAAGGTATTTTCAATAATACACTGCATATTACGTTACATTATAAGGTATTTTCAATGATACACTGCATATTACGTCATATTATATGGTATTGCCAATGATACACTGTATATTACGTTATATTATAAGGTATTTTCAATGATAAACTACATATTACGATATATTAGAAGGTATTTTCAATGATACACTGCATATTACGTCACATTATAAGTTATTTCCAATGATACACTGCATATTACGTTATATTATAAGGTTATTTGCAATGAAACACTGCATATTACGTTATATTATAAGGAATTTTCAATGATAAACTACGATATAATATAAGGTATTTTCAATGATACACTACATATTACGTCATATTATAAGTTATTTCCAATGATACAATGCAAATTACGTTATATTATAAGGTATTTTCAAAGATACACTACAAATTACGATATATAATAAGGTATTTTCAATGATACACTGCATATTACGTTATATTATAATGTATTTTCAATGATACACTGAATATTACGTTATATTATAAGGTATTTTCAATGCTACACTGCATATTACGTTATATTATAAGGCATTTTCAATGATACACTGCATATTACGTTATATTATAAGGTATTTTCAATGAGAAACTACGATATATTAGAAGGTGTTTTCAATGATACACTGCATATTTCGTTATATTATAAGGTATTTTCAAAGATACACTGTATATTACGTTATATTACATGGTATTTTCAATGATACACTGCATATTACATTATATTATAAGGTGTTTTCAATGATAAACTGCGATATATTATAAGGTATTTTCAATGACACACTGCATATTACGTTATATTATAAGGTATTTTCAATAATACACTGCATATTACGTTATATTATAAGGTATTTTCATTGATACACTGCATATTACGTTATATTATAAGGTATTTTCAATGATACACTGTATATTACGTTATACTACATGGTATTTTCAATGATACACTGCATATTACGTTATATTATAAGGTATTTTCAATGATTCACTGCATATTACGTTATATTATAAGGTATTTTCAATGATACACTGCATATTACGATATGTTATAAGGTATTTTCAATGATACACTGTATATTACGTTATATTATAAGGTATTTTCAATGATACACTGCATATTACGTTATGTTATAAGGTATTTTCAATGATAAACTACGATATATTAGAAGGTATTTTCATTGATACACTGCATATTACGTTATATTATAAGGTATTTTCAATGATACACTGCATATTTCGTTATATTATAAGGTATTTTCAAAGATACACTGTATATTACGTTATATTACATGGTATTTTCAATGATACACTGCATATTACATTATATTATAAGGTGTTTTCAATGATAAACTGCGATATATTATAAGGTATTTTCAATGACACACTGCATATTACGTTATATTATAAGGTATTTTCAATAATACACTGCATATTACGTTATATTATAAGGTATTTTCAATGATACACTGCATATTACGTCATATTATATGGTATTGCCAATGATACACTGTATATTACGTTATATTATAAGGTATTTTCAATGATAAACTACATATTACGATATATTAGAAGGTATTTTCAATGATACACTGCATATTACGTCACATTATAAGTTATTTCCAATGATACACTGCATATTACGTTATATTATAAGGTTATTTGCAATGAAACACTGCATATTACGTTATATTATAAGGAATTTTCAATGATAAACTACGATATAATATAAGGTATTTTCAATGATACACTACATATTACGTCATATTATAAGTTATTTCCAATGATACAATGCAAATTACGTTATATTATAAGGTATTTTCAAAGATACACTACAAATTACGATATATAATAAGGTATTTTCAATGATACACTGCATATTACGTTATATTATAATGTATTTTCAATGATACACTGCATATTACGTTATATTATAAGGTATTTTCAATGATACACTGGATATTACGCTATATTATAAGGTATTTTCAACGATACACTGCATTTAACGCTATATTGTAAGGTATTTTCAATGATACACTGTATATTACGTTTTATTATAAGGTATTTTCAATGATAAACTACGATATATTAGAAGGTATTTTCATTGATACACTGCATATTACGTTATATTATAAGGTATTTTCAATGATACACTGTATATTACGTTATATTACATGGTATTTTCAATGATACACTGCATATTACGTTATATTATAAGGTATTTTCAATGATTCACTGCATATTACGTTATATTATAAGGTATTTTCAATGATACACTGCATATTACGATATGTTATAAGGTATTTTCAATGATACACTGTATATTACGTTATATTATAAGGTATTTTCAATGATACACTGCATATTACGTTATGTTATAAGGTATTTTCAATGATAAACTACGATATATTAGAAGGTATTTTCATTGATACACTGCATAATACGTTATATTATAAGGTATTTTCAATGATACACTGTATTATACGTTATATTACATGGTATTTTCAATGATACACTGCATATTACGTTATATTATAAGGTATTTTCAATGATTCACTGCATATTACGTTATATTATAAGGTATTTTCAATGATACACTGCATATTACGATATGTTATAAGGTATTTTCAATGATACACTGTATATTACGTTATATTATAAGGCATTTTCAATGATACACTGCATATTACGTTATATTATAAGGTATTTTCAATGAGAAACTACGATATATTAGAAGGTGTTTTCAATGATACACTACATATTACGTCATATTATAAGTTATTTCCAATGATACAATGCAAATTACGTTATATTATAAGGTATTTTCAAAGATACACTACAAATTACGATATATAATAAGGTATTTTCAATGATACACTGCATATTACGTTATATTATAATGTATTTTCAATGATACACTGCATATTACGTTATATTATAAGGTATTTTCAATGATACACTGCATATTACGTTATATTATAAGGCATTTTCAATGATACACTGCATATTACGTTATATTATAAGGTATTTTCAATGATACACTGCATATTACGATATGTTATAAGGTATTTTCAATGATACACTGCATATTACGTTATATTAGAAGGTATTTTCAATGATACACTGCATATTACGTTATATTATAAGGTATTTTCAATGATACACTGCATATTACGTTATATTATAAGGTATTTTCAATGATACACTGCATATTTCGTTATATTATAAGGTATTTTCAAAGATACACTGTATATTACGTTATATTACATGGTATTTTCAATGATACACTGCATATTACGTTATATTATAAGGTTATTTGCAATGAAACACTGCATATTACGTTATATTATAAGGAATTTTCAATGATAAACTACGATATAATATAAGGTATTTTCAATGATACACTACATATTACGTCATATTATAAGTTATTTCCAATGATACAATGCAAATTACGTTATATTATAAGGTATTTTCAAAGATACACTACAAATTACGATATATAATAAGGTATTTTCAATGATACACTGCATATTACGTTATATTATAATGTATTTTCAATGATACACTGCATATTACGTTATATTATAAGGTATTTTCAATGATACACTGGATATTACGCTATATTATAAGGTATTTTCAACGATACACTGCATTTAACGCTATATTGTAAGGTATTTTCAATGATACACTGTATATTACGTTTTATTATAAGGTATTTTCAATGACACACTGCATATTACGTTATATTATAAGGTATTTTCAATGATACACTGCATATTACGTTATATTACATGGTATTTTCAATGATACACTGCATATTACGTTATATTATAAGGTATTTTCAATGATTCACTGCATATTACGTTATATTATAAGGTATTTTCAATGATACACTGCATATTACGATATGTTATAAGGTATTTTCAATGATACACTGTATATTACGATATATTATAAGGTATTTTCAATGATACACTGCATATTACGTTATATTATAAGGCATTTTCAATGATACACTGCATATTACGTTATATTATAAGGTATTTTCAATGAGAAACTACGATATATTAGAAGGTGTTTTCAATGATACACTGCATATTTCGTTATATTATAAGGTATTTTCAAAGATACACTGTATATTACGTTATATTACATGGTATTTTCAATGATACACTGCATATTACATTATATTATAAGGTGTTTTCAATGATAAACTGCGATATATTATAAGGTATTTTCAATGACACACTGCATATTACGTTATATTATAAGGTATTTTCAATAATACACTGCATATTACGTTATATTATAAGGTATTTTCATTGATACACTGCATATTACGTTATATTATAAGGTATTTTCAATGATACACTGTATATTACGTTATACTACATGGTATTTTCAATGATACACTGCATATTACGTTATATTATAAGGTATTTTCAATGATTCACTGCATATTACGTTATATTATAAGGTATTTTCAATGATACACTGCATATTACGATATGTTATAAGGTATTTTCAATGATACACTGTATATTACGTTATATTATAAGGTATTTTCAATGATACACTGCATATTACGTTATGTTATAAGGTATTTTCAATGATAAACTACGATATATTAGAAGGTATTTTCATTGATACACTGCATATTACGTTATATTATAAGGTATTTTCAATGATACACTGCATATTTCGTTATATTATAAGGTATTTTCAAAGATACACTGTATATTACGTTATATTACATGGTATTTTCAATGATACACTGCATATTACATTATATTATAAGGTGTTTTCAATGATAAACTGCGATATATTATAAGGTATTTTCAATGACACACTGCATATTACGTTATATTATAAGGTATTTTCAATAATACACTGCATATTACGTTATATTATAAGGTATTTTCAATGATACACTGCATATTACGTCATATTATATGGTATTGCCAATGATACACTGTATATTACGTTATATTATAAGGTATTTTCAATGATAAACTACATATTACGATATATTAGAAGGTATTTTCAATGATACACTGCATATTACGTCACATTATAAGTTATTTCCAATGATACACTGCATATTACGTTATATTATAAGGTTATTTGCAATGAAAAACTGCATATTACGTTATATTATAAGGAATTTTCAATGATAAACTACGATATAATATAAGGTATTTTCAATGATACACTACATATTACGTCATATTATAAGTTATTTCCAATGATACAATGCAAATTACGTTATATTATAAGGTATTTTCAAAGATACACTACAAATTACGATATATAATAAGGTATTTTCAATGATACACTGCATATTACGTTATATTATAATGTATTTTCAATGATACACTGCATATTACGTTATATTATAAGGTATTTTCAATGATACACTGGATATTACGCTATATTATAAGGTATTTTCAACGATACACTGCATTTAACGCTATATTGTAAGGTATTTTCAATGATACACTGTATATTACGTTTTATTATAAGGTATTTTCAATGATAAACTACGATATATTAGAAGGTATTTTCATTGATACACTGCATATTACGTTATATTATAAGGTATTTTCAATGATACACTGTATATTACGTTATATTACATGGTATTTTCAATGATACACTGCATATTACGTTATATTATAAGGTATTTTCAATGATTCACTGCATATTACGTTATATTATAAGGTATTTTCAATGATACACTGCATATTACGATATGTTATAAGGTATTTTCAATGATACACTGTATATTACGTTATATTATAAGGTATTTTCAATGATACACTGCATATTACGTTATGTTATAAGGTATTTTCAATGATAAACTACGATATATTAGAAGGTATTTTCATTGATACACTGCATAATACGTTATATTATAAGGTATTTTCAATGATACACTGTATTATACGTTATATTACATGGTATTTTCAATGATACACTGCATATTACGTTATATTATAAGGTATTTTCAATGATTCACTGCATATTACGTTATATTATAAGGTATTTTCAATGATACACTGCATATTACGATATGTTATAAGGTATTTTCAATGATACACTGTATATTACGTTATATTATAAGGCATTTTCAATGATACACTGCATATTACGTTATATTATAAGGTATTTTCAATGAGAAACTACGATATATTAGAAGGTGTTTTCAATGATACACTACATATTACGTCATATTATAAGTTATTTCCAATGATACAATGCAAATTACGTTATATTATAAGGTATTTTCAAAGATACACTACAAATTACGATATATAATAAGGTATTTTCAATGATACACTGCATATTACGTTATATTATAATGTATTTTCAATGATACACTGCATATTACGTTATATTATAAGGTATTTTCAATGATACACTGCATATTACGTTATATTATAAGGCATTTTCAATGATACACTGCATATTACGTTATATTATAAGGTATTTTCAATGATACACTGCATATTACGATATGTTATAAGGTATTTTCAATGATACACTGCATATTACGTTATATTAGAAGGTATTTTCAATGATACACTGCATATTACGTTATATTATAAGGTATTTTCAATGATACACTGCATATTACGTTATATTATAAGGTATTTTCAATGATACACTGCATATTTCGTTATATTATAAGGTATTTTCAAAGATACACTGTATATTACGTTATATTACATGGTATTTTCAATGATACACTGCATATTACGTTATATTATAAGGTTATTTGCAATGAAACACTGCATATTACGTTATATTATAAGGAATTTTCAATGATAAACTACGATATAATATAAGGTATTTTCAATGATACACTACATATTACGTCATATTATAAGTTATTTCCAATGATACAATGCAAATTACGTTATATTATAAGGTATTTTCAAAGATACACTACAAATTACGATATATAATAAGGTATTTTCAATGATACACTGCATATTACGTTATATTATAATGTATTTTCAATGATACACTGCATATTACGTTATATTATAAGGTATTTTCAATGATACACTGGATATTACGCTATATTATAAGGTATTTTCAACGATACACTGCATTTAACGCTATATTGTAAGGTATTTTCAATGATACACTGCATATTACGTTTTATTATAAGGTATTTTCAATGACACACTGCATATTACGTTATATTATAAGGTATTTTCAATGATACACTGCATATTACGTTATATTACATGGTATTTTCAATGATACACTGCATATTACGTTATATTATAAGGTATTTTCAATGATTCACTGCATATTACGTTATATTATAAGGTATTTTCAATGATACACTGCATATTACGATATGTTATAAGGTATTTTCAATGATACACTGTATATTACGATATATTATAAGGTATTTTCAATGATACACTGCATATTACGTTATATTAGAAGGTATTTTCAATGATACACTGCACATTAGGATATGTTATAAGGTATTTTCAATGATACACTGCATATTAGGATATGTTATAAGGTATTTTCAATGATACACTGCATATTACGTTATATTAGAAGGTATTTTCAATGATACACTGCATATTACGTTATATTATAAGGTATTTTCAATGATAAACTACGATATATTAGAAGGTATTTTCATTGATACACTGCATATTACGTTATATTATAAGGTATTTTCAATGATACACTGTATATTACGTTATACTACATGGTATTTTCAATGATACACTGCATATTACGTTATATTATAAGGTATTTTCAATGATTCACTGCATATTACGTTATATTATAAGGTATTTTCAATGATACACTGCATATTACGATATGCTATAAGGTATTTTCAATGATACACTGTATATTACGTTATATTATAAGGTATTTTCAATGATACACTGCATATTACGTTATGTTATAAGGTATTTTCAATGATAAACTACGATATATTAGAAGGTATTTTCATTGATACACTGCATATTACGTTATATTATAAGGTATTTCCAATGATACAATGCAAATTACGTTATATTATAAGGTATTTTCAAAGATACACTACAAATTACGATATATAATAAGGTATTTTCAATGATACACTGCATATTACGTTATATTATAATGTATTTTCAATGATACACTGCATATTACGTTATATTATAAGGTATTTTCAATGCTACACTGCATATTACGTTATATTATAAGGCATTTTCAATGATACACTGCATATTACGTTATATTATAAGGTATTTTCAATGAGAAACTACGATATATTAGAAGGTGTTTTCAATGATACACTGCATATTTCGTTATATTATAAGGTATTTTCAAAGATACACTGTATATTACGTTATATTACATGGTATTTTCAATGATACACTGCATATTACATTATATTATAAGGTGTTTTCAATGATAAACTGCGATATATTATAAGGTATTTTCAATGATACACTGCATATTACGTTATATTATAAGGTATTTTCAATAATACACTGCATATTACGTTATATTATAAGGTATTTTCAATGATACACTGCATATTACGATATGTTATAAGGTATTTTCAATGATACACTGTATATTACGTTATATTATAAGGTATTTTCAATGATACACTGCATATTACGTTATGTTATAAGGTATTTTCAATGATAAACTACGATATATTAGAAGGTATTTTCATTGATACACTGCATATTACGTTATATTATAAGGTATTTTCAATGATACACTGCATATTTCGTTATATTATAAGGTATTTTCAATGATACACTGTATATTACGTTATATTATAAGGTATTTTCAATGATACACTGCATATTACGTTATGTTATAAGGTATTTTCAATGATAAACTACGATATATTAGAAGGTATTTTCATTGATACACTGCATATTACGTTATATTATAAGGTATTTTCAATGATACACTGCATATTTCGTTATATTATAAGGTATTTTCAAAGATACACTGTATATTACGTTATATTACATGGTATTTTCAATGATACACTGCATATTACATTATATTATAAGGTGTTTTCAATGATAAACTGCGATATATTATAAGGTATTTTCAATGACACACTGCATATTACGTTATATTATAAGGTATTTTCAATAATACACTGCATATTACGTTATATTATAAGGTATTTTCAATGATACACTGCATATTACGTCATATTATATGGTATTGCCAATGATACACTGTATATTACGTTATATTATAAGGTATTTTCAATGATAAACTACATATTACGATATATTAGAAGGTATTTTCAATGATACACTGCATATTACGTCACATTATAAGTTATTTCCAATGATACACTGCATATTACGTTATATTATAAGGTTATTTGCAATGAAACACTGCATATTACGTTATATTATAAGGAATTTTCAATGATAAACTACGATATAATATAAGGTATTTTCAATGATACACTACATATTACGTCATATTATAAGTTATTTCCAATGATACAATGCAAATTACGTTATATTATAAGGTATTTTCAAAGATACACTACAAATTACGATATATAATAAGGTATTTTCAATGATACACTGCATATTACGTTATATTATAATGTATTTTCAATGATACACTGCATATTACGTTATATTATAAGGTATTTTCAATGCTACACTGCATATTACGTTATATTATAAGGCATTTTCAATGATACACTGCATATTACGTTATATTATAAGGTATTTTCAATGAGAAACTACGATATATTAGAAGGTGTTTTCAATGATACACTGCATATTTCGTTATATTATAAGGTATTTTCAAAGATACACTGTATATTACGTTATATTACATGGTATTTTCAATGATACACTGCATATTACATTATATTATAAGGTGTTTTCAATGATAAACTGCGATATATTATAAGGTATTTTCAATGACACACTGCATATTACGTTATATTATAAGGTATTTTCAATAATACACTGCATATTACGTTATATTATAAGGTATTTTCATTGATACACTGCATATTACGTTATATTATAAGGTATTTTCAATGATACACTGTATATTACGTTATACTACATGGTATTTTCAATGATACACTGCATATTACGTTATATTATAAGGTATTTTCAATGATTCACTGCATATTACGTTATATTATAAGGTATTTTCAATGATACACTGCATATTACGATATGTTATAAGGTATTTTCAATGATACACTGTATATTACGTTATATTATAAGGTATTTTCAATGATACACTGCATATTACGTTATGTTATAAGGTATTTTCAATGATAAACTACGATATATTAGAAGGTATTTTCATTGATACACTGCATATTACGTTATATTATAAGGTATTTTCAATGATACACTGCATATTTCGTTATATTATAAGGTATTTTCAAAGATACACTGTATATTACGTTATATTACATGGTATTTTCAATGATACACTGCATATTACATTATATTATAAGGTGTTTTCAATGATAAACTGCGATATATTATAAGGTATTTTCAATGACACACTGCATATTACGTTATATTATAAGGTATTTTCAATAATACACTGCATATTACGTTATATTATAAGGTATTTTCAATGATACACTGCATATTACGTCATATTATATGGTATTGCCAATGATACACTGTATATTACGTTATATTATAAGGTATTTTCAATGATAAACTACATATTACGATATATTAGAAGGTATTTTCAATGATACACTGCATATTACGTCACATTATAAGTTATTTCCAATGATACACTGCATATTACGTTATATTATAAGGTTATTTGCAATGAAACACTGCATATTACGTTATATTATAAGGAATTTTCAATGATAAACTACGATATAATATAAGGTATTTTCAATGATACACTACATATTACGTCATATTATAAGTTATTTCCAATGATACAATGCAAATTACGTTATATTATAAGGTATTTTCAAAGATACACTACAAATTACGATATATAATAAGGTATTTTCAATGATACACTGCATATTACGTTATATTATAATGTATTTTCAATGATACACTGCATATTACGTTATATTATAAGGTATTTTCAATGATACACTGGATATTACGCTATATTATAAGGTATTTTCAACGATACACTGCATTTAACGCTATATTGTAAGGTATTTTCAATGATACACTGTATATTACGTTTTATTATAAGGTATTTTCAATGATAAACTACGATATATTAGAAGGTATTTTCATTGATACACTGCATATTACGTTATATTATAAGGTATTTTCCATGATACACTGCATATTACGTTATATTATAAGGTATTTTCAATGATACACTGCATATTACGTAATATTATAAGGTATTTTCAATTATACACTGCATGTTACGCTATATTGTAAGGTATTTTCAATGACACACTGCATATTACGTTATATTATAAGGTATTTTCAATGATACACTGCATATTACGTTATATTATAAGGTATTTTCAATGATACACTGCATATTACGTTATATTATAAGGTATTTTCAATGATACACTGCATGTTACGCTATATTGTAAGGTATTTTCAATGACACACTGCATATTACGTTATATTATAAGGTATTTTCAATGATACACTGCATATTACGTTATATTATAAGGTATTTTCAATGATACACTGCATATTACGTTATATTATAAGGTATTTTCAATGATACACTGCATGTTACGTTATATTATAAGGTATTTTCAATGATACACTGCATATTACGATATATTATAAGGTATTTTCAATGATACACTGCATATTACGTCACATTATAAGTTATTTCCAATGATACACTGCATATTACGTTATATTATAAGGTTATTTGCAATGAAACACTGCATATTACGTTATATTATAAGGAATTTTCAATGATAAACTACGATATAATATAAGGTATTTTCAATGATACACTACATATTACGTCATATTATAAGTTATTTCCAATGATACAATGCAAATTACGTTATATTATAAGGTATTTTCAAAGATACACTACAAATTACGATATATAATAAGGTATTTTCAATGATACACTGCATATTACGTTATATTATAATGTATTTTCAATGATACACTGCATATTACGTTATATTATAAGGTATTTTCAATGATACACTGGATATTACGCTATATTATAAGGTATTTTCAACGATACACTGCATTTAACGCTATATTGTAAGGTATTTTCAATGATACACTGTATATTACGTTTTATTATAAGGTATTTTCAATGATACACTACGATATATTAGAAGGTATTTTCATTGATACACTGCATATTACGTTATATTATAAGGTATTTTCAATGATACACTGTATATTACGTTATATTACATGGTATTTTCAATGATACACTGCATATTACGTTATATTATAAGGTATTTTCAATGATTCACTGCATATTACGTTATATTATAAGGTATTTTCAATGATACACTGCATATTACGATATGTTATAAGGTATTTTCAATGATACACTGTATATTACGTTATATTATAAGGTATTTTCAATGATACACTGCATATTACGTTATGTTATAAGGTATTTTCAATGATAAACTACGATATATTAGAAGGTATTTTCATTGATACACTGCATAATACGTTATATTATAAGGTATTTTCAATGATACACTGTATTATACGTTATATTACATGGTATTTTCAATGATACACTGCATATTACGTTATATTATAAGGTATTTTCAATGATTCACTGCATATTACGTTATATTATAAGGTATTTTCAATGATACACTGCATATTACGATATGTTATAAGGTATTTTCAATGATACACTGTATATTACGTTATATTATAAGGCATTTTCAATGATACACTGCATATTACGTTATATTATAAGGTATTTTCAATGATAAACTACGATATATTAGAAGGTGTTTTCAATGATACACTACATATTACGTCATATTATAAGTTATTTCCAATGATACAATGCAAATTACGTTATATTATAAGGTATTTTCAAAGATACACTACAAATTACGATATATAATAAGGTATTTTCAATGATACACTGCATATTACGTTATATTATAATGTATTTTCAATGATACACTGCATATTACGTTATATTATAAGGTATTTTCAATGCTACACTGCATATTACGTTATATTATAAGGCATTTTCAATGATACACTGCATATTACGTTATATTATAAGGTATTTTCAATGATACACTGCATATTACGATATGTTATAAGGTATTTTCAATGATACACTGCATATTACGTTATATTAGAAGGTATTTTCAATGATACACTGCATATTACGTTATATTATAAGGTATTTTCAATGATACACTGCATATTACGTTATATTATAAGGTATTTTCAATGATACACTGCATATTTCGTTATATTATAAGGTATTTTCAAAGATACACTGTATATTACGTTATATTACATGGTATTTTCAATGATACACTGCATATTACGTTATATTATAAGGTTATTTGCAATGAAACACTGCATATTACGTTATATTATAAGGAATTTTCAATGATAAACTACGATATAATATAAGGTATTTTCAATGATACACTACATATTACGTCATATTATAAGTTATTTCCAATGATACAATGCAAATTACGTTATATTATAAGGTATTTTCAAAGATACACTACAAATTACGATATATAATAAGGTATTTTCAATGATACACTGCATATTACGTTATATTATAATGTATTTTCAATGATACACTGCATATTACGTTATATTATAAGGTATTTTCAATGATACACTGGATATTACGCTATATTATAAGGTATTTTCAACGATACACTGCATTTAACGCTATATTGTAAGGTATTTTCAATGATACACTGTATATTACGTTTTATTATAAGGTATTTTCAATGACACACTGCATATTACGTTATATTATAAGGTATTTTCAATGATACACTGCATATTACGTTATATTACATGGTATTTTCAATGATACACTGCATATTACGTTATATTATAAGGTATTTTCAATGATTCACTGCATATTACGTTATATTATAAGGTATTTTCAATGATACACTGCATATTACGATATGTTATAAGGTATTTTCAATGATACACTGTATATTACGATATATTATAAGGTATTTTCAATGATACACTGCATATTACGTTATATTAGAAGGTATTTTCAATGATACACTGCACATTAGGATATGTTATAAGGTATTTTCAATGATACACTGCATATTAGGATATGTTATAAGGTATTTTCAATGATACACTGCATATTACGTTATATTAGAAGGTATTTTCAATGATACACTGCATATTACGTTATATTATAAGGTATTTTCAATGATAAACTACGATATATTAGAAGGTATTTTCATTGATACACTGCATATTACGTTATATTATAAGGTATTTTCAATGATACACTGGATATTACGCTATATTATAAGGTATTTTCAACGATACACTGCATTTAACGCTATATTGTAAGGTATTTTCAATGATACACTGTATATTACGTTTTATTATAAGGTATTTTCAATGACACACTGCATATTACGTTATATTATAAGGTATTTTCAATGATACACTGCATATTACGTTATATTACATGGTATTTTCAATGATACACTGCATATTACGTTATATTATAAGGTATTTTCAATGATTCACTGCATATTACGTTATATTATAAGGTATTTTCAATGATACACTGCATATTACGATATGTTATAAGGTATTTCCAATGATACAATGCAAATTACGTTATATTATAAGGTATTTTCAAAGATACACTACAAATTACGATATATAATAAGGTATTTTCAATGATACACTGCATATTACGTTATATTATAATGTATTTTCAATGATACACTGCATATTACGTTATATTATAAGGTATTTTCAATGCTACACTGCATATTACGTTATATTATAAGGCATTTTCAATGATACACTGCATATTACGTTATATTATAAGGTATTTTCAATGAGAACATACGATATATTAGAAGGTGTTTTCAATGATACACTGCATATTTCGTTATATTATAAGGTATTTTCAAAGATACACTGTATATTACGTTATATTACATGGTATTTTCAATGATACACTGCATATTACATTATATTATAAGGTGTTTTCAATGATAAACTGCGATATATTATAAGGTATTTTCAATGACACACTGCATATTACGTTATATTATAAGGTATTTTCAATAATACACTGCATATTACGTTATATTATAAGGTATTTTCAATGATACACTGCATATTACGTCATATTATATGGTATTGCCAATGATACACTCTATATTACGTTATATTATAAGGTATTTTCAATGATAAACTACATATTACGATATATTAGAAGGTATTTTCAATGATACACTGCAAATTACGTCATATTATAAGTTATTTCCAATGATTAACTGCATATTACGTTATATTATAAGGTTATTTGCAATGAAACACTGCATATTACGTTATATTATAAGGAATTTTCAATGATAAACTACGATATAATATACGGTATTTTCAATGATACACTACATATTACGTCATATTATAAGTTATTTCCAATGATACAATGCAAATTACGTTATATTATAAGGTATTTTCAAAGATAAACTACGATATATTAGAAGGTATTTTCATTGATACACTGCATATTACGTTATATTATAAGGTATTTTCAATGATACACTGTATATTACGTTATATTACATGGTATTTTCAATGATACACTGCATATTACGTTATATTATAAGGTATTTTCAATGATTCACTGCATATTACGTTATATTATAAGGTATTTTCAATGATACACTGCATATTACGATATGTTATAAGGTATTTTCAATGATACACTGTATGTTACGTTATATTATAAGGTATTTTCAATGATACACTGCATATTACGTTATGTTATAAGGTATTTTCAATGATAAACTACGATATATTAGAAGGTATTTTCATTGATACACTGCATAATACGTTATATTATAAGGTATTTTCAATGATACACTGTATTATACGTTATATTACATGGTATTTTCAATGATACACTGCATATTACGTTATATTATAAGGTATTTTCAATGATTCACTGCATATTACGTTATATTATAAGGTATTTTCAATGATACACTGCATATTACGATATGTTATAAGGTATTTTCAATGATACACTGTATATTACGTTATATTATAAGGCATTTTCAATGATACACTGCATATTACGTTATATTATAAGGTATTTTCAATGAGAAACTACGATATATTAGAAGGTGTTTTCAATGATACACTACATATTACGTCATATTATAAGTTATTTCCAATGATACAATGCAAATTACGTTATATTATAAGGTATTTTCAAAGATACACTACAAATTACGATATATAATAAGGTATTTTCAATGATACACTGCATATTACGTTATATTATAATGTATTTTCAATGATACACTGCATATTACGTTATATTATAAGGTATTTTCAATGCTACACTGCATATTACGTTATATTATAAGGCATTTTCAATGATACACTGCATATTACGTTATATTATAAGGTATTTTCAATGATACACTGCATATTACGATATGTTATAAGGTATTTTCAATGATACACTGCATATTACGTTATATTAGAAGGTATTTTCAATGATACACTGCATATTACGTTATATTATAAGGTATTTTCAATGATACACTGCATATTACGTTATATTATAAGGTATTTTCAATGATACACTGCATATTTCGTTATATTATAAGGTATTTTCAAAGATACACTGTATATTACGTTATATTACATGGTATTTTCAATGATACACTGCATATTACGTTATATTATAAGGTTATTTGCAATGAAACACTGCATATTACGTTATATTATAAGGAATTTTCAATGATAAACTACGTTATAATATAAGGTATTTTCAATGATACACTACATATTACGTCATATTATAAGTTATTTCCAATGATACAATGCAAATTACGTTATATTATAAGGTATTTTCAAAGATACACTACAAATTACGATATATAATAAGGTATTTTCAATGATACACTGCATATTACGTTATATTATAATGTATTTTCAATGATACACTGCATATTACGTTATATTATAAGGTATTTTCAATGATACACAGGATATTACGCTATATTATAAGGTATTTTCAACGATACACTGCATTTAACGCTATATTGTAAGGTATTTTCAATGATACACTGTATATTACGTTTTATTATAAGGTATTTTCAATGACACACTGCATATTACGTTATATTATAAGGTATTTTCAATGATACACTGCATATTACGTTATATTACATGGTATTTTCAATGATACACTGCATATTACGTTATATTATAAGGTATTTTCAATGATTCACTGCATATTACGTTATATTATAAGGTATTTTCAATGATACACTGCATATTACGATATATTATAAGGTATTTTCAATGATTCACTGCATATTACGTTATATTATAAGGTATTTTCAATGATACACTGCATATTACGATATGTTATAAGGTATTTTCAATGATACACTGTATATTACGATATATTATAAGGTATTTTCAATGATACACTGCATATTACGTTATATTAGAAGGAATTTTCAATGATACACTGTATATTAGGATATGTTATAAGGTATTTTCAATGATACACTGCATATTAGGATATGTTATAAGGTATTTTCAATGATACACTGCATATTACGTTATATTAGAAGGTATTTTCAATGATACACTGCATATTACGTTATATTATAAGGTATTTTCAATGATAAACTACGATATATTAGAAGGTATTTTCAATGATACACTGCATATTACGTTATATTATAAGGTATTTTCAATGATACACTGTATATTACGTTATATTACATGGTATTTTCAATGATACACTGCATATTACGTTATATTATAAGGTTATTTGCAATGAAACACTGCATATTACGTTATATTATAAGGAATTTTCAATGATAAACTACGTTATAATATAAGGTATTTTCAATGATACACTACATATTACGTCATATTATAAGTTATTTCCAATGATACAATGCAAATTACGTTATATTATAAGGTATTTTCAAAGATATACTACAAATTACGATATATAATAAGGTATTTTCAATGATACACTGCATATTACGTTATATTATAATGTATTTTCAATGATACACTGCATATTACGTTATATTATAAGGTATTTTCAATGATACACTGGATATTACGCTATATTATAAGGTATTTTCAACGATACACTGCATTTAACGCTATATTGTAAGGTATTTTCAATGATACACTGTATATTACGTTTTATTATAAGGTATTTTCAATGACACACTGCATATTACGTTATATTATAAGGTATTTTCAATGATACACTGCATATTACGTTATATTACATGGTATTTTCAATGATACACTGCATATTACGTTATATTATAAGGTATTATCAATGATTCACTGCATATTACGTTATATTATAAGGTATTTTCAATGATACACTGCATATTACGATATGTTATAAGGTATTTTCAATGATACACTGTATATTACGATATATTATAAGGTATTTTCAATGATACACTGCATATTACGTTATATTAGAAGGTATTTTCAATGATACACTGCATATTAGGATATGTTATAAGGTATTTTCAATGATACACTGCATATTAGGATATGTTATAAGGTATTTTCAATGATACACTGCATATTACGTTATATTAGAAGGTATTTTCAATGATACACTGCATATTACGTTATATTATAAGGTATTTTCAATGATAAACTACGATATATTAGAAGGTATTTTCATTGATACACTGCATATTACGTTATATTATAAGGTATTTTCAATGATACACTGAATATTACGCTATATTATAAGGTATTTTCAACGATACACTGCATTTAACGCTATATTGTAAGGTATTTTCAATGATACACTGTATATTACGTTTTATTATAAGGTATTTTCAATGACACACTGCATATTACGTTATATTATAAGGTATTTTCAATGATACACTGCATATTACGTTATATTACATGGTATTTTCAATGATACACTGCATATTACGTTATATTATAAGGTATTTTCAATGATTCACTGCATATTACGTTATATTATAAGGTATTTTCAATGATACACTGCATATTACGATATGTTATAAGGTATTTTCAATGATACACTGCAAATTACGTTATATTATAAGGTATTTTCAAAGATACACTACAAATTACGATATATAATAAGGTATTTTCAATGATACACTGCATATTACGTTATATTATAATGTATTTTCAATGATACACTGCATATTACGTTATATTATAAGGTATTTTCAATGCTACACTGCATATTACGTTATATTATAAGGCATTTTCAATGATACACTGCATATTACGTTATATTATAAGGTATTTTCAATGAGAACATACGATATATTAGAAGGTGTTTTCAATGATACACTGCATATTTCGTTATATTATAAGGTATTTTCAAAGATACACTGTATATTACGTTATATTACATGGTATTTTCAATGATACACTGCATATTACATTATATTATAAGGTGTTTTCAATGATAAACTGCGATATATTATAAGGTATTTTCAATGACACACTGCATATTACGTTATATTATAAGGTATTTTCAATAATACACTGCATATTACGTTATATTATAAGGTATTTTCAATGATACACTGCATATTACGTCATATTATATGGTATTGCCAATGATACACTGTATATTACGTTATATTATAAGGTATTTTCAATGATAAACTACATATTACGATATATTAGAAGGTATTTTCAATGATACACTGCATATTACGTCATATTATAAGTTATTTCCAATGATACACTGCATATTACGTTATATTATAAGGTTATTTGCAATGAAACACTGCATATTACGTTATATTATAAGGAATTTTCAATGATAAACTACGATATAATATAAGGTATTTTCAATGATACACTACATATTACGTCATATTATAAGTTATTTCCAATGATACAATGCAAATTACGTTATATTATAAGGTATTTTCAAAGATACACTACAAATTACGATATATAATAAGGTATTTTCAATGATACACTGCATATTACGTTATATTATAATGTATTTTCAATGATACACTGCATATTACGTTATATTATAAGGTATTTTCAATGATACACTGCATATTACGTTATATTATAAGGCATTTTCAATGATACACTGCATATTACGTTATATTATAAGGTATTTTCAATGAGAAACTACGATATATTAGAAGGTGTTTTCAATGATACACTGCATATTACGTTATATTATAAGGTATTTTCAATGATTCACTGCATATTACGTTATATTATAAGGTATTTTCAATGATACACTGCATATTACGATATGTTATAAGGTATTTCCAATGATACAATGCAAATTACGTTATATTATAAGGTATTTTCAAAGATACACTACAAATTACGATATATAATAAGGTATTTTCAATGATACACTGCATATTACGTTATATTATAATGTATTTTCAATGATACACTGCATATTACGATATGTTATAAGGTATTTTCAATGATACACTGTATATTACGTTATATTATAAGGTATTTTCAATGATACACTGCATATTACGTTATGTTATAAGGTATTTTCAATGATAAACTACGATATATTAGAAGGTATTTTCATTGATACACTGCATAATACGTTATATTATAAGGTATTTTCAATTATACACTGCATATTACGTCATATTATATGGTATTGCCAATGATACTCTGCATATTACGTTATATTATAATGAATTTTCAATGATACACTGCATATTACGTTATATTATAAACAATTCTCAATGATAAACTACGATATATTAGAAGGTATTTTCAATGATACACTGCATATTACGTTATCTTATAAGGTATTTTCAATGATAAACTACATATTACGTTATATTATAAGGTATTTTCAATGATTCACTGCATATTACGTTATATTATAAGGTATTTTCAATGATACACTGCATATTACGATATGTTATAAGGTATTTTCAATGATACACTGTATATTACGTTATATTATAAGGCATTTTCAATGATACACTGCATATTACGTTATATTATAAGGTATTTTCAATGAGAAACTACGATATATTAGAAGGTATTTTCAAAGATACACTCCATATTACGTCATATTATAAGTTATTTCCAATGATACACTGCATATTACGTTATATTATAAGGTATTTTCAATGATAAACTACGATATATTATAAGGTATTTTCAATGATACACTGCATATTTCGTTATATTATAAGGTATTTTCAATTATACACTGCATATTACGTCATATTATATGGTATTGCCAATGATACACTGCATATTACGTTATATTATAAGGAATTTTCAATGATAAACTACGATATATTATAAGGTATTTCCAATGATACACTGCATATTACGTTATATTATAAGGTATTTTCAATGATACACTGCATATTACGTTATATTATAAACAATTCTCAATGATAAACTACGATATATTAGAAGGTATTTTCAATGATACACTGCATATTACGTTATATTATAAGGTATTTTCAATGATACACTGCATATTACGTTATATTATAAGGTATTTTCATTGATACACTGCATATTACGTTATATTATAAGGTATTTTCAATGATACACTGTATATTACGTTATATATTACATGGTATTTTCAATGATACACTCCATATTACGTCATATTATAAGTTATTTCCAATGATACACTGCATATTACGTTATATTATAAGGTATTTTCAATGATAAACTACGATATATTATAAGGTATTTTCAATGATACACTGCATATTTCGTTATATTATAAGGTATTTTCAATTATACACTGCATATTACGTCATATTATATGGTATTGCCAATGATACACTGCATATTACGTTATATTATAAGGAATTTTCAATGATAAACTACGATATATTATAAGGTATTTCCAATGATACACTGCATATTACGTTATATTATAAGGTATTTTCAATGATACACTGTATATTACGTTATATTACATGGTATTTTCAATGATACACTGCATATTACGTTATACTATAAGGTATTTTCAATGAGAAACTACGATATTTTAGAAGGTGTTTTCAATGATACACTGCATATTACGTTACATTATAAGGTATTTTCAATGATACACTGCATATTACGTTACATTATAAGGTATTTTCAATGATACACTGCATATTACGTTATGTTATAAGTTATTTACAATGATAAACTACATATTACGATATATTATAAGGTATTTTCAATGATAAACTACGATATATTAGAAGGTATTTTCGCTGATACACTGTATATTACGTTATATTACATGGTATTTTCAATGATACACTGCATATTACGTTATATTACAAGGTATTTTCAATGATACACTACAAAATACGATATATTATAATGTATTTTCAATGATACACTGCATATTACGTTACATTATAAGGTATTTTCAATGATACACTGCATATTACGGTATGTTATAAGGTATTTACAATGATAAACTACAAATTACGATATATTAGAAGGTATTTTCAATGATACACTGCATATTACGTCATATTATAAGGTATTTTCAATGATACACTGCATATTACGTTATATTATAAGGTATTTTCAATGATACACTGCATATTACGTTATGTTATAAGTTATTTACAATGATAAACTAAATATTACGATATATTATAAGGTATTTTCAATGATAAACTACGATATATTAGAAGGTATTTTCGCTGATACACTGTATATTACGTTATATTACATGGTATTTTCAATGATACACTGCATATTACGTTATATTACAAGGTATTTTCAATGATACACTACAAAATACGATATATTATAAGGTATTTTCAATGATACACTGCATATTACGTTACATTATAAGGTATTTTCAATGATACACTGCATATTACGGTATGTTATAAGGTATTTACAATGATAAACTACAAATTACGATATATTAGAAGGTATTTTCAATGATACACTGCATATTACGTCATATTATAAGTTATTTCCAATGATACACTGCATATTACGTTACATTATAAGGTATTTCCAATGATACACTGCATATTACGTTACATTATAAGGTATTTTCAATGATACACTGCATATTACGTTATGTTATAAGTTATTTACAATGATAAACTACATATTACGATATATTATAAGGTATTTTCAATGATACACTGCATATTACGTCATATTATAAGGAATTGTCAATGATACACTGCATATTACGATATATTATAAGGAATTTTCAATGATAAACTACGATATATTATAAGGTATTTTCAAAGATACACTCCATATTACGTCATATTATAAGTTATTTCCAATGATACACTGGATATTTCGTTATATTATAAGGTATTTTCAATTATACACTACAAATTACGATATATTATAAGGTATCTTCAATGATACACTACAAATTACGATATATTATAAGGTATTTTCAATGATACACTGCATATTACGTTATATTATAAGGTATTTCCAATGATACACTGCATATTACGTTAGATTATAAGGTATTTTCAATGATACACTGCATATTACGTTATATTATAAGGCATTTTCAATGATACACTGCATATTACGTTTTATTATAAGGTATTTTCAATGATACACTGCATATTACGTTATATTATAAGGTATTTTCAATGATACACTACAAATTACGATATATTATAAGGTATTTTCAATGATACACTGCATATTACGTTATATTATAAGGTATTTTCAATGATACACTGCATATTACGTTATATTATAAGCAATTCACTATGATAAACTACGATATATTAGAAGGTATTTTCAATGATACACTGCATATTACGTCATATTATAAGTTATTTTCAATGATACACTTTATATTACGATATATTATAAGGTATTTTCAATGATACACTGCATATTACGTTATATTAGAAGGTATTTTCAATGATACACTGCATAAAACGTTATATTAGAAGGTATTTTCAATGATACACTGCATATTAGGATATGTTATAAGGTATTTTCAATGATACACTGCATATTACGTTATATAATAAGGTATTTTCAATGATACACTGCATATTACGTTATATTATATGGTATTTTCAATGACACACTGCATATTACGTTATATTATAAGGTATTTTCATTGATACACTGCATATTAAGGTTATATTATAAGGTATTTTCAATGATACACTGTATATTACGTTATATATTACATGGTATTTTCAATGATACACTGCATATTACGTTATATTATAAGGTATTTTCAATGATACACTGCATATTACGTTATATTATAAGGTATTTTCAATGATACACTGCATATTACGATATGTTATAAGGTATTTTCAATGATAAACTACGATATATAAGAAGGTATTTTCAATGATACACTGCATATTACGTTATATTATAAGGTATTTTCAATGATACACTGTATATTACGTTATATTACATGGTATTTTCAATGATACACTGCATATTACGTTATATTATAAGGTATTTTCAATGAGAAACTACGATATTTTAGAAGGTGTTTTCAATGATACACTGCATATTACGTTATATTATAAGCAATTCACAATGATAAACTACGATATATTAGAAGGTATTTTCAATGATACACTGCATATTACGTCATATTATAAGTTATTTCCAATGATACACTGCATATTACGTTAGATTATAAGGTATTTTCAATGATAAACTGCATGTTACGTTATATTATAAGGTATTTTCAATGATAAACTACGATATATTAGAAGGCATTTTCAATGATACACTGCATATTACGTTATATTAGAAGGTATTTTCAATGATACACTGCATATTACGTTATATTATAAGGTATTTTCAATGATAAACTACGATATATTAGAAGGTATTTTCATTGATACACTGCATATTACGTTATATTATAAGGTATTTTCAATGATACACTGTATATTACGTTATATTACATGGTATTTTCAATGATACACTGCATATTACGTTATATTATAAGGTATTTTCAATGATTCACTGCATATTACGTTATATTATAAGGTATTTTCAATGATACACTGCATATTACGATATGTTATAAGATATTTTCAATGATACACTGTATATTACGATATATTATAAGGTATTTTCAATGATAAACTACGATATATTAGAAGGTATTTTCAATGATACACTGCATATTACGGTATGTTATAAGGTATTTACAATGATAAACTACAAATTACGATATATTAGAAGGTATTTTCAATGATACACTGCATATTACGTCATATTATAAGGTATTTTCAATGATACACTGCATATTACGTTACATTATAAGGTATTTTCAATGATACACTGCATATTACGTTATGTTATAAGTTATTTACAATGATAAACTAAATATTACGATATATTATAAGGTATTTTCAATGATAAACTACGATATATTAGAAGGTATTTTCGCTGATACACTGTATATTACGTTATATTACATGGTATTTTCAATGATACACTGCATATTACGTTATATTACAAGGTATTTTCAATGATACACTACAAAATACGATATATTATAAGGTATTTTCAATGATACACTGCATATTACGTTACATTATAAGGTATTTTCAATGATACACTGCATATTACGGTATGTTATAAGGTATTTACAATGATAAACTACAAATTACGATATATTAGAAGGTATTTTCAATGATACACTGCATATTACGTCATATTATAAGTTATTTCCAATGATACACTGCATATTACGTTACATTATAAGGTATTTTCAATGATACACTGCATATTACGTTACATTATAAGGTATTTTTAATGATACACTGCATATTACGTTATGTTATAAGTTATTTACAATGATAAACTACATATTACGATATATTATAAGGTATTTTCAATGATACACTGCATATTACGTCATATTATATGGTATTGCCAATGATACACTGCATATTACGATATATTATAAGGAATTTTCAATGATAAACTACGATATATTATAAGGTATTTTCAAAGATACACTCCATATTACGTCATATTATAAGTTATTTCCAATGATACACTGGATATTTCGTTATATTATAAGGTATTTTCAATTATACACTACAAATTACGATATATTATAAGGTATCTTCAATGATACACTACAAATTACGATATATTATAAGGTATTTTCAATGATACACTGCATATTACGTTATATTATAAGGTATTTCCAATGATACACTGCATATTACGTTAGATTATAAGGTATTTTCAATGATACACTGCATATTACGTTATATTATAAGGCATTTTCAATGATACACTGCATATTACGTTTTATTATAAGGTATTTTCAATGATACACTGCATATTACGTTATATTATAAGGTATTTTCAATGATACACTACAAATTACGATATATTATAAGGTATTTTGAATGATACACTGCATATTACGTTATATTATAAGGTATTTTCAATGATACACTGCATATTACGTTATATTATAAGCAATTCACTATGATAAACTACGATATATTAGAAGGTATTTTCAATGATACACTGCATATTACGTCATATTATAAGTTATTTTCAATGATACACTTTATATTACGATATATTATAAGGTATTTTCAATGATACACTGCATATTACGTTATATTAGAAGGTATTTTCAATGATACACTGCATAAAACGTTATATTAGAAGGTATTTTCAATGATACACTGCATATTAGGATATGTTATAAGGTATTTTCAATGATACACTGCATATTACGTTATATAATAAGGTATTTTCAATGATACACTGCATATTACGTTATATTACATGGTATTTTCAATGACACACTGCATATTACGTTATATTATAAGGTATTTTCATTGATACACTGCATATTAAGGTTATATTATAAGGTATTTTCAATGATACACTGTATATTACGTTATATATTACATGGTATTTTCAATGATACACTGCATATTACGTTATATTATAAGGTATTTTCAATGATTCACTGCATATTACGTTATATTATAAGGTATTTTCAATGATACACTGCATATTACGATATGTTATAAGGTATTTTCAATGATAAACTACGATATATAAGAAGGTATTTTCAATGATACACTGCATATTACGTTATATTATAAGGTATTTTCAATGATACACTGCATATTACGTTATATTACATGGTATTTTCAATGATACACTGCATATTACGTTATATTATAAGGTATTTTCAATGAGAAACTACGATATTTTAGAAGGTGTTTTCAATGATACACTGCATATTACGTTATATTATAAGCAATTCACAATGATAAACTACGATATATTAGAAGGTATTTTCAATGATACACTGCATATTACGTCATATTATAAGTTATTTCCAATGATACACTGCATATTACGTTAGATTATAAGGTATTTTCAATGATACACTGCATGTTACGTTATATTATAAGGTATTTTCAATGATAAACTACGATATATTAGAAGGCATTTTCAATGATACACTGCATATTACGTTATATTAGAAGGTATTTTCAATGATACACTGCATATTACGTTATATTATAAGGTATTTTCAATGATAAACTACGATATATTAGAAGGTATTTTCATTGATACACTGCATATTACGTTATATTATAAGGTATTTTCAATGATACACTGTATATTACGTTATATTACATGGTATTTTCAATGACACACTGCATATTACGTTATATTATAAGGTATTTTCATTGATACACTGCATATTAAGGTTATATTATAAGGTATTTTCAATGATACACTGTATATTACGTTATATATTACATGGTATTTTCAATGATACACTGCATATTACGTTATATTATAAGGTATTTTCAATGATTCACTGCATATTACGTTATATTATAAGGTATTTTCAATGATACACTGCATATTACGATATGTTATAAGGTATTTTCAATGATAAACTACGATATATAAGAAGGTATTTTCAATGATACACTGCATATTACGTTATATTATAAGGTATTTTCAATGATACACTGTATATTACGTTATATTACATGGTATTTTCAATGATACACTGCATATTACGTTATATTATAAGGTATTTTCAATGAGAAACTACGATATTTTAGAAGGTGTTTTCAATGATACACTGCATATTACGTTATATTATAAGCAATTCACAATGATAAACTACGATATATTAGAAGGTATTTTCAATGATACACTGCATATTACGTCATATTATAAGTTATTTCCAATGATACACTGCATATTACGTTAGATTATAAGGTATTTTCAATGATACACTGCATGTTACGTTATATTATAAGGTATTTTCAATGATAAACTACGATATATTAGAAGGCATTTTCAATGATACACTGCATATTACGTTATATTAGAAGGTATTTTCAATGATACACTGCATATTACGTTATATTATAAGGTATTTTCAATGATAAACTACGATATATTAGAAGGTATTTTCATTGATACACTGCATATTACGTTATATTATAAGGTATTTTCAATGATACACTGTATATTACGTTATATTACATGGTATTTTCAATGATACACTGCATATTACGTTATATTATAAGGTATTTTCAATGATTCACTGCATATTACGTTATATTATAAGGTATTTTCAATGATACACTGCATATTACGATATGTTATAAGATATTTTCAATGATACACTGTATATTACGATATATTATAAGGTATTTTCAATGATACACTGCATATTACGTTATATTAGAAGGTATTTTCAATGATACACTGCATATTACGTTATATTAGAAGGTATTTTCAATGATACACTGCATATTAGGATATGTTATAAGGTATTTTCAATGATACACTGCATATTACGTTATATAATAAGGTATTTTCAAAGATACACTGCATATTACGTTATATTAGAAGGTATTTTCAATGATACACTGCATATTACGTTAGATTATAAGGTATTTTCAATGATACACTGCATATTACGTTATATTATAAGGCATTTTCAATGATACACTGCATATTACGTTTTATTATAAGGTATTTTCAATGATACACTGCATATTACGTTATATTATAAGGTATTTTCAATGATACACTACAAATTACGATATATTATAAGGTATTTTCAATGATGCACTGCATATTACGTTAGATTATAAGTTATTTTCAATGATACACTGCATGTTACGTTATATTATAAGGTATTTTCAATGATACACTGCATATTACGTTATATTAGAAGGTATTTTCAATGATACACTGCATATTAGGATATGTTATAAGGTATTTTCAATGATACACTGCATATTACGTTATATAATAAGGTATTTTCAATGATACACTGCATATTACGTTATATTAGAAGGTATTTTCAATGATACACTGCATATTACGTTATATTATAAGGTATTTTCATTGATACACTGCATATTACGTTATATTATAAGGTATTTTCAATGATACACTGTATATTACGTTATATATTACATGGTATTTTCAATGATACACTGCATATTACGTTATATTATAAGGTATTTTCAATGATACACTGCATATTACGTTATATTATAAGGTATTTTCAATGATACACTGCATATTACGATATGTTATAAGGTATTTTCAATGATAAACTACGATATATTAGAAGGTATTTTCAATGATACACTGCATATTACGTTATATTATAAGGTATTTTCAATGATACACTGTATATTACGTTATATTACATGGTATTTTCAATGATACACTGCATATTACGTTATATTATAAGGTATTTTCAATGAGAAACTACGATATTTTAGAAGGTGTTTTCAATGATACACTGCATATTTCGTTATATTATAAGGTATTTTCAAAGATACACTGTATATTACGTTATATTACATGGTATTTTCAATGATACACTGCATTTTACGTTATATTATAAGGTATTTTCAATGATAAACTACGATATATTGGAAGGTATTTTCAATGATACACTGCATATTACGTTATATTAGAAGGTATTTTCAATGATACACTGCATATTACGTTATATTATAAGGTATTTTCATTGATACACTGCATATTACGTTATATTATAAGGTATTTTCAATGATACACTGCATATTACGTTATATTATAAGGTATTTTCAATGATACACTACATATTACGTTATATTATAAGGTATTTTCAATGATACACTGCATATTACGTTATATTATAAGGTATTTTCAATGATACACTGGATATTACGCTATATTATAAGGTATTTTCAATGATACACTGCATGTTACGTTATATTATAAGCAATTCACTATGATAAACTACGATATATTAGAAGGTATTTTCAATGATACACTGCATATTACGTCATATTATAAGTTATTTTCAATGATACACTTTATATTACGATATATTATAAGGTATTTTCAATGATACACTGCATATTACGTTATATTAGAAGGTATTTTCAATGATACACTGCATAAAACGTTATATTAGAAGGTATTTTCAATGATACACTGCATATTAGGATATGTTATAAGGTATTTTCAATGATACACTGCATATTACGTTATATCGTAAGATATTTTCAATGATACACTGCATATTACGTTATATTACATGGTATTTTCAATAACACACTGCATATTACGTTATATTATAAGGTATTTTCATTGATACACTGCATATTAAGGTTATATTATAAGGTATTTTCAATGATACACTGTATATTACGTTATATATTACATGGTATTTTCAATGATACACTGCATATTACGTTATATTATAAGGTATTTTCAATGATTCACTGCATATTACGTTATATTATAAGGTATTTTCAATGATACACTGCATATTACGATATGTTATAAGGTATTTTCAATGATAAACTACGATATATAAGAAGGTATTTTCAATGATACACTGCATATTACGTTATATTATAAGGTATTTTCAATGATACACTGTATATTACGTTATATTACATGGTATTTTCAATGATACACTGCATATTACGTTATATTATAAGGTATTTTCAATGAGAAACTACGATATTTTAGAAGGTGTTTTCAATGATACACTGCATATTACGTTATATTATAAGCAATTCACAATGATAAACTACGATATATTAGAAGGTATTTTCAATGATACACTGCATATTACGTCATATTATAAGTTATTTCCAATGATACACTGCATATTACGTTAGATTATAAGGCATTTTCAATGATACACTGCATATTACGTTTTATTATAAGGTATTTTCAATGATACACTGCATATTACGTTATATTATAAGGTATTTTCAATGATACACTACAAATTACGATATATTATAAGGTATTTTCAATGATGCACTGCATATTACGTTAGATTATAAGTTATTTTCAATGATACACTGCATGTTACGTTATATTATAAGGTATTTTCAATGATACACTGCATATTACGTTATATTAGAAGGTATTTTCAATGATACACTGCATATTAGGATATGTTATAAGGTATTTTCAATGATACACTGCATATTACGTTATATAATAAGGTATTTTCAATGATACACTGCATATTACGTTATATTAGAAGGTATTTTCAATGATACACTGCATATTACGTTATATTATAAGGTATTTTCATTGATACACTGCATATTACGTTATATTATAAGGTATTTTCAATGATACACTGTATATTACGTTATATATTACATGGTATTTTCAATGATACACTGCATATTACGTTATATTATAAGGTATTTTCAATGATTCACTGCATATTACGTTATATTATAAGGTATTTTCAATGATACACTGCATATTACGATATGTTATAAGGTATTTTCAATGATAAACTACGATATATTAGAAGGTATTTTCAATGATACACTGCATATTACGTTATATTATAAGGTATTTTCAATGATACACTGTATATTACGTTATATTACATGGTATTTTCAATGATACACTGCATATTACGTTATATTATAAGGTATTTTCAATGAGAAACTACGATATTTTAGAAGGTGTTTTCAATGATACACTGCATATTTCGTTATATTATAAGGTATTTTCAAAGATACACTGTATATTACGTTATATTACATGGTATTTTCAATGATACACTGCATTTTACGTTATATTATAAGGTATTTTCAATGATAAACTACGATATATTGGAAGGTATTTTCAATGATACACTGCATATTACGTTATATTAGAAGGTATTTTCAATGATACACTGCATATTACGTTATATTATAAGGTATTTTCATTGATACACTGCATATTACGTTATATTATAAGGTATTTTCAATGATACACTGCATATTACGTTATATTATAAGGTATTTTCAATGATACACTACATATTACGTTATATTATAAGGTATTTTCAATGATACACTGCATATTACGTTATATTATAAGGTATTTTCAATGATACACTGGATATTACGCTATATTATAAGGTATTTTCAATGATACACTGCATGTTACGCTATATTGTAAGGTATTTTCAATGATACACTGCATATTACGTTATGTTATAAGTTATTTACAATGATAAACTACATATTACGTTTTATTATAAGGTATTTTCAATGATACACTGCATATTACGTTATATTATAAGGTATTTTCAATGATACACTACAAATTACGATATATTATAAGGTATTTTCAATGATGCACTGCATATTACGTTAGATTATAAGTTATTTTCAATGATACACTGCATGTTACGTTATATTATAAGGTATTTTCAATGATACACTGCATATTAGGATATGTTATAAGGTATTTTCAATGATACACTGCATATTACGTTATATAATAAGGTATTTTCAATGATACACTGCATATTACGTTATATTAGAAGGTATTTTCAATGATACACTGCATATTACGTTATATTATAAGGTATTTTCATTGATACACTGCATATTACGTTATATTATAAGGTATTTTCAATGATACACTGTATATTACGTTATATATTACATGGTATTTTCAATGATACACTGCATATTACGTTATATTATAAGGTATTTTCAATGATTCACTGCATATTACGTTATATTATAAGGTATTTTCAATGATACACTGCATATTACGATATGTTATAAGGTATTTTCAATGATACACTGTATATTACGTTATATTACATGGTATTTTCAATGATACACTGCATATTACGTTATATTATAAGGTATTTTCAATGAGAAACTACGATATTTTAGAAGGTGTTTTCAATGATACACTGCATATTTCGTTATATTATAAGGTATTTTCAAAGATACACTGTATATTACGTTATATTACATGGTATTTTCAATGATACACTGCATTTTACGTTATATTATAAGGTATTTTCAATGATAAACTACGATATATTGGAAGGTATTTTCAATGATACACTGCATATTACGTTATATTAGAAGGTATTTTCAATGATACACTGCATATTACGTTATATTATAAGGTATTTTCAATGATGCACTGCATATTACGTTAGATTATAAGGTATTTTCAATGATACACTGCATGTTACGTTATATTATAAGGTATTTTCAATGATACACTGCATATTACGTTATATTAGAAGGTATTTTCAATGATACACTGCATATTAGGATATGTTATAAGGTATTTTCAATGATACACTGCATATTACGTTATATAATAAGGTATTTTCAATGATACACTGCATATTACGTTATATTAGAAGGTATTTTCAATGATACACTGCATATTACGTTATATTATAAGGTATTTTCATTGATACACTGCATATTACGTTATATTATAAGGTATTTTCAATGATACACTGTATATTACGTTGTATATTACATGGTATTTTCAATGATACACTGCATATTACGTTATATTATAAGGTATTTTCAATGATTCACTGCATATTACGTTATATTATAAGGTATTTTCAATGATACACTGCATATTACGATATGTTATAAGGTATTTTCAATGATAAACTACGATATATTAGAAGGTATTTTCAATGATACACTGCATATTACGTTATATTATAAGGTATTTTCAATGATACACTGTATATTACGTTATATTACATGGTATTTTCAATGATACACTGCATATTACGTTATATTATAAGGTATTTTCAATGAGAAACTACGATATTTTAGAAGGTGTTTTCAATGATACACTGCATATTTCGTTATATTATAAGGTATTTTCAAAGATACACTGTATATTACGTTATATTACATGGTATTTTCAATGATACACTGCATTTTACGTTATATTATAAGGTATTTTCAATGATAAACTACGATATATTGGAAGGTATTTTCAATGATACACTGCATATTACGTTATATTAGAAGGTATTTTCAATGATACACTGCATATTACGTTATATTATAAGGTATTTTCATTGATACACTGCATATTACGTTATATTATAAGGTATTTTCAATGATACACTGCATATTACGTTATATTATAAGGTATTTTCAATGATACACTACATATTACGTTATATTATAAGGTATTTTCAATGATACACTGCATATTACGTTATATTATAAGGTATTTTCAATGATACACTGGATATTACGCTATATTATAAGGTATTTTCAATGATACACTGCATGTTACGCTATATTGTAAGTTATTTCCAATGATACACTGCATATTACGTTACATTATAAGGTATTTTCAATGATACACTGCATATTACGTTACATTATAAGGTATTTTTAATGATACACTGCATATTACGTTATGTTATAAGTTATTTACAATGATAAACTACATATTACGATATATTATAAGGTATTTTCAATGATACACTGCATATTACGTCATATTATATGGTATTGCCAATGATACACTGCATATTACGATATATTATAAGGAATTTTCAATGATAAACTACGATATATTATAAGGTATTTTCAATGATAAACTACGATATATTAGAAGGTATTTTCGCTGATACACTGTATATTACGTTATATTACATGGTATTTTCAATGATACACTGCATATTACGTTATATTACAAGGTATTTTCAATGATACACTACAAAATACGATATATTATAAGGTATTTTCAATGATACACTGCATATTACGTTACATTATAAGGTATTTTCAATGATACACTGCATATTACGGTATGTTATAAGGTATTTACAATGATAAACTACAAATTACGATATATTAGAAGGTATTTTCAATGATACACTGCATATTACGTCATATTATAAGTTATTTCCAATGATACACTGCATATTACGTTACATTATAAGGTATTTTCAATGATACACTGCATATTACGTTACATTATAAGGTATTTTTAATGATACACTGCATATTACGTTATGTTATAAGTTATTTACAATGATAAACTACATATTACGATATATTATAAGGTATTTTCAATGATGCACTGCATATTACGTTAGATTATAAGTTATTTTCAATGATACACTGCATGTTACGTTATATTATAAGGTATTTTCAATGATACACTGCATATTACGTTATATTAGAAGGTATTTTCAATGATAAACTACGATATATTAGAAGGTATTTTCAATGATACACTGCATATTACGTTATATTATAAGGTATTTTCAATGATACACTGTATATTACGTTATATTACATGGTATTTTCAATGATACACTGCATATTACGTTATATTATAAGGTATTTTCAATGAGAAACTACGATATTTTAGAAGGTGTTTTCAATGATACACTGCATATTTCGTTATATTATAAGGTATTTTCAAAGATACACTGTATATTACGTTATATTACATGGTATTTTCAATGATACACTGCATATTACGTTATATTATAAGGTATTTTCAATGATAAACTACGATATATTGGAAGGTATTTTCAATGATACACTGCATATTACGTTATATTAGAAGGTATTTTCAATGATACACTGCATATTACGTTATATTATAAGGTATTTTCATTGATACACTGCATATTACGTTATATTATAAGGTATTTTCAATGATACACTGCATATTACGTTATATTATAAGGTATTTTCAATGATACACTACATATTACGTTATATTATAATGTATTTTCAATGATACACTGCATATTACGTTATATTATAAGGTATTTTCAATGATACACTGGATATTACGCTATATTATAAGGTATTTTCAATGATACACTGCATGTTACGCTATATTGTAAGGTATTTTCAATGATACACTGCATATTACGTTATGTTATAAGTTATTTACAATGATAAACTACATATTACGATATATTATAAGGTATTTTCAATGATAAACTACGATATATTAGAAGGTATTTTCGCTGATACACTGTATATTACGTTATATTACATGGTATTTTCAATGATACACTGCATATTACGTTATATTACAAGGTATTTTCAATGATACACTACAAATTACGATATATTATAAGGTATTTTCAATGATACACTGCATATTACGTTACATTATAAGGTATTTTCAATGATACACTGCATATTACGGTATGTTATAAGGTATTTACAATGATAAACTACAAATTACGATATATTAGAAGGTATTTTCAATTATACACTGCATATTACGTCATATTATAAGTTATTTCCAATGATACACTGCATGTTACGTTACATTATAAGGTATTTTCAATGATACACTGCATATTACGTTACATTATAAGGTATTTTTAATGATACACTGCATATTACGTTATGTTATAAGTTATTTACAATGATAAACTACATATTACGATATATTATAAGGTATTTTCAATGATACACTGCATATTACGTCATATTATATGGTATTGCCAATGATACACTGCATATTACGATATATTATAAGGAATTTTCAATGATAAACTACGATATATTATAAGGTATTTTCAAAGATACACTCCATATTACGTCATATTATAAGTTATTTCCAATGATACACTGGATATTTCGTTATATTATAAGGTATTTTCAATTATACACTACAAATTACGATATATTATAAGGTATCTTCAATGATACACTACAAATTACGATATATTATAAGGTATTTTCAATGATACACTGCATATTACGTTATATTATAAGGTATTTCCAATGATACACTGCATATTACGTTAGATTATAAGGTATTTTCAATGATACACTGCATATTACGTTATATTATAAGGCATTTTCAATGATACACTGCATATTACGTTTTATTATAAGGTATTTTCAATGATACACTGCATATTACGTTAGATTATAAGGTATTTTCAATGATACACTGCATATTACGTTATATTATAAGGCATTTTCAATGATACACTGCATATTACGTTATATTATAAGGTATTTCCAATGATACACTGCATATTACGTTAGATTATAAGGTATTTTCAATGATACACTGCATATTACGTTATATTATAAGGCATTTCAATGATACACTGCATATTACGTTTTATTATAAGGTATTTTCAATGATACACTGCATATTACGTTATATTATAAGGTATTTTCAATGATACACTACAAATTACGATATATTATAAGGTATTTTCAATGATACACTGCATATTACGTTATATTATAAGGTATTTTCAATGATACACTGCATATTACGTTACATTATAAGGTATTTTCAATGATACACTGCATATTACGGTATGTTATAAGGTATTTACAATGATAAACTACAAATTACGATATATTAGAAGGTATTTTCAATGATACACTGCATATTACGTCATATTATAAGTTATTTCCATTGATACACTGCATATTAAGGTTATATTATAAGGTATTTTCAATGATACACTGTATATTACGTTATATATTACATGGTATTTTCAATGATACACTGCATATTACGTTATATTATACGGCATTTTCAATGATACACTGCATATTACGTTTTATTATAAGGTATTTTCAATGATACACTGCATATTACGATATGTTATAAGGTATTTTCAATGATAAACTACGATATATAAGAAGGTATTTTCAATGATACACTGCATATTACGTTATATTATAAGGTATTTTCAATGATACACTGTATATTACGTTATATTACATGGTATTTTCAATGATACACTGCATATTACGTAATATTATAAGGTATTTTCAATGAGAAACTACGATATTTTAGAAGGTATTTTCAATGATACACTGCATATTACGTTATATTATAAGGTATTTTCAATGATACACTGGATATTACGCTATATTATAAGGTATTTTCAATGATACACTGCATGTTACGCTATATTGTAAGTTATTTCCAATGATACACTGCATATTACGTTACATTATAAGGTATTTTCAATGATACACTGCATATTACGTTACATTATAAGGTATTTTTAATGATACACTGCATATTACGTTATGTTATAAGTTATTTACAATGATAAACTACATATTACGATATATTATAAGGTATTTTCAATGATACACTGCATATTACGTCATATTATATGGTATTGCCAATGATACACTGCATATTACGTTATATTATAAGGAATTTTCAATGATAAACTACGATATATTATAAGGTATTTTCAATGATAAACTACGATATATTAGAAGGTATTTTCGCTGATACACTGTATATTACGTTATATTACATGGTATTTTCAATGATACACTGCATATTACGTTATATTATAAGTTATTTTCAATGATACACTACAAAATACGATATATTATAAGGTATTTTCAATGATACACTGCATATTACGTTACATTATAAGGTATTTTCAATGATACACTGCATATTACGGTATGTTATAAGGTATTTACAATGATAAACTACAAATTACGATATATTAGAAGGTATTTTCAATGATACACTGCATATTACGTCATATTATAAGTTATTTCCAATGATACACTGCATATTACGTTACATTATAAGGTATTTTCAATGATACACTGCATATTACGTTACATTATAAGGTATTTTTAATGATACACTGCATATTACGTTATGTTATAAGTTATTTACAATGATAAACTACATATTACGATATATTATAAGGTATTTTCAATGATGCACTGCATATTACGTTAGATTATAAGTTATTTTCAATGATACACTGCATGTTACGTTATATTATAAGGTATTTTCAATGATACACTGCATATTACGTTATATTAGAAGGTATTTTCAATGATACACTGCATATTAGGATATGTTATAAGGTATTTTCAATGATACACTGCATATTACGTTATATAATAAGGTATTTTCAATGATACACTGCATATTACGTTATATTAGAAGGTATTTTCAATGATACACTGCATATTACGTTATATTATAAGGTATTTTCATTGATACACTGCATATTACGTTATATTATAAGGTATTTTCAATGATACACTGTATATTACGTTATATATTACATGGTATTTTCAATGATACACTACATATTACGTTATATTATAAGGTATTTTCAATGATTCACTGCATATTACGTTATATTATAAGGTATTTTCAATGATACACTGCATATTACGATATGTTATAAGGTATTTTCAATGATAAACTACGATATATTAGAAGGTATTTTCAATGATACACTGCATATTACGTTATATTATAAGGTATTTTCAATGATACACTGTATATTACGTTATATTACATGGTATTTTCAATGATACACTGCATATTACGTTATATTATAAGGTATTTTCAATGAGAAACTACGATATTTTAGAAGGTGTTTTCAATGATACACTGCATATTTCGTTATATTATAAGGTATTTTCAAAGATACACTGTATATTACGTTATATTACATGGTATTTTCAATGATACACTGCATTTTACGTTATATTACAAGGTATTTTCAATGATACACTACAAAATACGATATATTATAAGGTATTTTCAATGATACACTGCATATTACGTTACATTATAAGGTATTTTCAATGATACACTGCATATTACGGTATGTTATAAGGTATTTACAATGATAAACTACAAATTACGATATATTAGAAGGTATTTTCAATGATACACTGCATATTACGTCATATTATAAGTTATTTCCAATGATACACTGCATATTACGTTACATTATAAGGTATTTTCAATGATACACTGCATATTACGTTACATTATAAGGTATTTTTAATGATACACTGCATATTACGTTATGTTATAAGTTATTTACAATGATAAACTACATATTACGATATATTATAAGGTATTTTCAATGATGCACTGCATATTACGTTAGATTATAAGTTATTTTCAATGATACACTGCATGTTACGTTATATTATAAGGTATTTTCAATGATACACTGCATATTACGTTATATTAGAAGGTATTTTCAATGATACACTGCATATTAGGATATGTTATAAGGTATTTTCAATGATACACTGCATATTACGTTATATAATAAGGTATTTTCAATGATACACTGCATATTACGTTATATTAGAAGGTATTTTCAATGATACACTGCATATTACGTTATATTATAAGGTATTTTCATTGATACACTGCATATTACGTTATATTATAAGGTATTTTCAATGATACACTGTATATTACGTTATATATTACATGGTATTTTCAATGATACACTACATATTACGTTATATTATAAGGTATTTTCAATGATTCACTGCATATTACGTTATATTATAAGGTATTTTCAATGATACACTGCATAGTAGGATATGTTATAAGGTATTTTCAATGATAAACTACGATATATTAGAAGGTATTTTCAATGATACACTGCATATTACGTTATATTATAAGGTATTTTCAATGATACACTGTATATTACGTTATATTACATGGTATTTTCAATGATACACTGCATATTACGTTATATTATAAGGTATTTTCAATGAGAAACTACGATATTTTAGAAGGTGTTTTCAATGATACACTGCATATTTCGTTATATTATAAGGTATTTTCAAAGATACACTGTATATTACGTTATATTACATGGTATTTTCAATGATACACTGCATTTTACGTTATATTATAAGGTATTTTCAATGATAAACTACGATATATTAGAAGGTATTTTCAATGATACACTGCATATTACGTTATATTAGAAGGTATTTTCAATGATACACTGCATATTACGTTATATTATAAGGTATTTTCATTGATACACTGCATATTACGTTATATTATAAGGTATTTTCAATGATACACTGCATATTACGTTATATTATAAGGTATTTTCAATGATACACTACATATTACGTTATATTATAAGGTATTTTCAATGATACACTGCATATTACGTTATATTATAAGGTATTTTCAATGATACACTGGATATTACGCTATATTATAAGGTATTTTCAATGATACACTGCATGTTACGCTATATTGTAAGGTATTTTCAATGATACACTGCATATTACGTTATGTTATAAGTTATTTACAATGATAAACTACATATTACGATATATTATAAGGTATTTTCAATGATAAACTACGATATATTAGAAGGTATTTTCGCTGATACACTGTATATTACGTTATATTACATGGTATTTTCAATGATACACTGCATATTACGTTATATTACAAGGTATTTTCAATGATACACTACAAAATACGATATATTATAAGGTATTTTCAATGATACACTGCATATTACGTTACATTATAAGGTATTTTCAATGATACACTGCATATTACGGTATGTTATAAGGTATTTACAATGATAAACTACAAATTACGATATATTAGAAGGTATTTTCAATGATACACTGCATATTACGTCATATTATAAGTTATTTCCAATGATACACTGCATATTACGTTACATTATAAGGTATTTTCAATGATACACTGCATATTACGTTACACTATAAGGTATTTTTAATGATACACTGCATATTACGTTATGTTATAAGTTATTTACAATGATAAACTACATATTACGATATATTATAAGGTATTTTCAATGATACACTGCATATTACGTCATATTATATGGTATTGCCAATGATACACTGCATATTACGTTATATTATAAGGAATTTTCAATGATAAACTACGATATATTATAAGGTATTTTCAATGATAAACTACGATATATTAGAAGGTATTTTCGCTGATACACTGTATATTACGTTATATTACATGGTATTTTCAATGATACACTGCATATTACGTTATATTATAAGGTATTTTCAATGATACACTACAAAATACGATATATTATAAGGTATTTTCAATGATACACTGCATATTACGTTACATTATAAGGTATTTTCAATGATACACTGCATATTACGGTATGTTATAAGGTATTTACAATGATAAACTACAAATTACGATATATTAGAAGGTATTTTCAATGATACACTGCATATTACGTCATATTATAAGTTATTTCCAATGATACACTGCATATTACGTTACATTATAAGGTATTTTCAATGATACACTGCATATTACGTTACATTATAAGGTATTTTTAATGATACACTGCATATTACGTTATGTTATAAGTTATTTACAATGATAAACTACATATTACGATATATTATAAGGTATTTTCAATGATACACTGCATATTACGTTATATTATAAGGTATTTTCAATGATACACTGCATGTTACGTTATATTATAAGGTATTTTCAATGATACACTGCATATTACGTTATATTAGAAGGTATTTTCAATGATACACTGCATATTAGGATATGTTATAAGGTATTTTCAATGATACACTGCATATTACGTTATATAATAAGGTATTTTCAATGATACACTGCATATTACGTTATATTAGAAGGTATTTTCAATGATACACTGCATATTACGTTATATTATAAGGTATTTTCATTGATACACTGCATATTACGTTATATTATAAGGTATTTTCAATGATACACTGTATATTACGTTATATATTACATGGTATTTTCAATGATACACTACATATTACGTTATATTATAAGGTATTTTCAATGATTCACTGCATATTACGTTATATTATAAGGTATTTTCAATGATACACTGCATATTACGATATGTTATAAGGTATATTCAATGATAAACTACGATATATTAGAAGGTATTTTCAATGATACACTGCATATTACGTTATATTATAAGGTATTTTCAATGATACACTGTATATTACGTTATATTACATGGTATTTTCAATGATACACTGCATATTACGTTATATTATAAGGTATTTTCAATGAGAAACTACGATATTTTAGAAGGTGTTTTCAATGATACACTGCATATTTCGTTATATTATAAGGTATTTTCAAAGATACACTGTATATTACGTTATATTACATGGTATTTTCAATGATACACTGCATTTTACGTTATATTATAAGGTATTTTCAATGATAAACTACGATATATTGGAAGGTATTTTCAATGATACACTGCATATTACGTTATATTAGAAGGTATTTTCAATGATACACTGCATATTACGTTATATTATAAGCTATTTTCATTGATACACTGCATATTACGTTATATTATAAGGTATTTTCAATGATACACTGCATATTACGTTATATTATAAGGTATTTTCAATGATACACTACATATTACGTTATATTATAAGGTATTTTCAATGATACACTGCATATTACGTTATATTATAAGGTATTTTCAATGATACACTGGATATTACGCTATATTATAAGGTATTTTCAATGATACACTGCATGTTACGCTATATTGTAAGGTATTTTCAATGATACACTGCATATTACGTTATGTTATAAGTTATTTACAATGATAAACTACATATTACGATATATTATAAGGTATTTTCAATGATAAACTACGATATATTAGAAGGTGTTTTCGCTGATACACTGTATATTACGTTATATTACATGGTATTTTCAATGATACACTGCATATTACATTACATTATAATGTATTTTCAATGATACACTACAAAATACGATATATTATAAGGTATTTTCAATGATACACTGCATATTACGTTACATTATAAGGTATTTTCAATGATACACTGCATATTACGGTATGTTATAAGGTATTTACAATGATAAACTACAAATTACGATATATTAGAAGGTATTTTCAATGATACACTGCATATTACGTCATATTATAAGTTATTTCCAATGATACACTGCATATTACGTTACATTATAAGGTATTTTCAATGATACACTGCATATTACGTTACACTATAAGGTATTTTTAATGATACACTGCATATTACGTTATGTTATAAGTTATTTACAATGATAAACTACATATTACGATATATTATAAGGTATTTTCAATGATACACTGCATATTACGTCATATTATATGGTATTGCCAATGATACACTGCATATTACGATATATTATAAGGAATTTTCAATGATAAACTACGATATATTATAAGGTATTTTCAAAGATACACTCCATATTACGTCATATTATAAGTTATTTCCAATGATACACTGGATATTTCGTTATATTATAAGGTATTTTCAATTATACACTACAAATTACGATATATTATAAGGTATCTTCAATGATACACTACAAATTACGATATATTATAAGGTATTTTCAATGATACACTGCATATTACGTTATATTATAAGGTATTTCCAATGATACACTGCATATTACGTTAGATTATAAGGTATTTTCAATGATACACTGCATATTACGTTATATTATAAGGCATTTTCAATGATACACTGCATATTACGTTTTATTATAAGGTATTTTCAATGATACACTGCATATTACGTTAGATTATAAGGTATTTTCAATGATACACTGCATATTACGTTATATTATAAGGCATTTTCAATGATACACTGCATATTACGTTATATTATAAGGTATTTCCAATGATACACTGCATATTACGTTAGATTATAAGGTATTTTCAATGATACACTGCATATTACGTTATATTATAAGGCATTTTCAATGATACACTGCATATTACGTTTTATTATAAGGTATTTTCAATGATACACTGCATATTACGTTATATTATAAGGTATTTTCAATGATACACTACAAATTACGATATATTATAAGGTATTTTCAATGATACACTGCATATTACGTTATATTATAAGGTATTTTCAATGATACACTGCATATTACGTTACATTATAAGGTATTTTCAATGATACACTGCATATTACGGTATGTTATAAGGTATTTACAATGATAAACTACAAATTACGATATATTAGAAGGTATTTTCAATGATACACTGCATATTACGTCATATTATAAGTTATTTCCATTGATACACTGCATATTAAGGTTATATTATAAGGTATTTTCAATGATACACTGTATATTACGTTATATATTACATGGTATTTTCAATGATACACTGCATATTACGTTATATTATAAGGTATTTTCAATGATTCACTGCATATTACGTTATATTATAAGGTATTTTCAATGATACACTGCATATTACGATATGTTATAAGGTATTTTCAATGATAAACTACGATATATAAGAAGGTATTTTCAATGATACACTGCATATTACGTTATATTATAAGGTATTTTCAATGATACACTGTATATTACGTTATATTACATGGTATTTTCAATGATACACTGCATATAACGTAATATTATAAGGTATTTTCAATGAGAAACTACGATATTTTAGAAGGTGTTTTCAATGATACACTGCATATTTCGTTATATTATAAGGTATTTTCAAAGATACACTGTATATTACGTTATATTACATGGTATTTTCAATGATACACTGCATATTACGTTATATTATAAGGTATTTTCAATGATAAACTACGATATATTAGAAGTTATTTTCGCTGATACACTGTTTATTACGTTATATTACATGGTATTTTCAATGATACACTACAAATTACTATATATTATAAGGTATTTTCAAAGATACACTACAAATTAGTATATATTATAAGGTATTTTCAATGATACACTGTATATTACGTTATATATTACATGGTATTTTCAATGATACACTGCATATTACGTTATATTATAAGGTATTTTCAATGATACACTGCATATTACGTTATATTATAAGCAATTCACAATGATAAACTACGATATATTAGAAGGTATTTTCAATGATACACTGCATATTACGTCATATTATAAGTTATTTCCAATGATACACTGCATATTACGTTAGATTATAAGGTATTTTCAATGATACACTGCATGTTACGTTATATTATAAGGTATTTTCAATGATAAACTACGATATATTAGAAGGCATTTTCAATGATACACTGCATATTACGTTATATTAGAGGGTATTTTCAATGATACACTGCATATTATGTTATATTATAAGGTATTTTCAATGATAAACTACGATATATTAGAAGGTATTTTCATTGATACACTGCATATTACGTTATATTATAAGGTATTTTCAATGATATACTGCATATTACGCTTTATTATAAGGTATTTTCAATGATACACTGCATATTACGTTATATTATAAGGTATTTTCAATGATACACTACAAATTACGATATATTATAAGGTATTTTCAATGATGCACTGCATATTACGTTAGATTATAAGGTATTTTCAATGATACACTGCATGTTACGTTATATTATAAGGTATTTTCAATGATACACTGCATATTACGTTATATTAGAAGGTATTTTCAATGATACACTGCATATTAGGATATGTTATAAGGTATTTTCAATGATACACTGCATATTACGTTATATAATAAGGTATTTTCAATGATACACTGCATATTACGTTATATTAGAAGGTATTTTCAATGATACACTGCATATTACGTTATATTATAAGGTATTTTCATTGATACACTGCATATTACGTTATATTATAAGGTATTTTCAATGATACACTGTATATTACGTTATATATTACATTGTATTTTCAATGATACACTGCATATTACGTTATATTATAAGGTATTTTCAATGATTCACTGCATATTACGTTATATTATAAGGTATTTTCAATGATACACTGCATATTACGATATGTTATAAGGTATTTTCAATGATAAACTACGATATATTAGAAGGTATTTTCAATGATACACTGCATATTACGTTATATTATAAGGTATTTTCAATGATACACTGTATATTACGTTATATTACATGGTATTTTCAATGATACACTGCATATTACGTTATATTATAAGGTATTTTCAATGAGAAACTACGATATTTTAGAAGGTGTTTTCAATGATACACTGCATATTTCGTTATATTATAAGGTATTTTCAAAGATACACTGTATATTACGTTATATTACATGGTATTTTCAATGATACACTGCATTTTACGTTATATTATAAGGTATTTTCAATGATAAACTACGATATATTGGAAGGTATTTTCAATGATACACTGCATATTACGTTATATTAGAAGGTATTTTCAATGATACACTGCATATTACGTTATATTATAAGGTATTTTCATTGATACACTGCATATTACGTTATATTATAAGGTATTTTCAATGATACACTGCATATTACGTTATATTATAAGGTATTTTCAATGATACACTACATATTACGTTATATTATAAGGTATTTTCAATGATACACTGCATATTGCGTAATATTACAAGGTATTTTCAATGATACACTACAAAATACGATATATTATAAGGTATTTTCAATGATACACTGCATATTACGTTACATTATAAGGTATTTTCAATGATACACTGCATATTACGGTATGTTATAAGGTATTTACAATGATAAACTACAAATTACGATATATTAGAAGGTATTTTCAATGATACACTGCATATTACGTCATATTATAAGTTATTTCCAATGATACACTGCATATTACGTTACATTATAAGGTATTTTCAATGATACACTGCATATTACGTTACATTATAAGGTATTTTTAATGATACACTGCATATTACGTTATGTTATAAGTTATTTACAATGATAAACTACATATTACGATATATTATAAGGTATTTTCAATGATACACTGCATATTACGTCATATTATATGGTATTGCCAATGATACACTGCATATTACGATATATTATAAGGAATTTTCAATGATAAACTACGATATATTATAAGGTATTTTCAAAGATACACTCCATATTACGTCATATTATAAGTTATTTCCAATGATACACTGGATATTTCGTTATATTATAAGGTATTTTCAATTATACACTACAAATTACGATATATTATAAGGTATTTTCAATGATACACTACAAATTACGATATATTATAAGGTATTTTCAATGATACACTGCATATTACGTTATATTATAAGGTATTTCCAATGATACACTGCATATTACGTTAGATTATAAGGTATTTTCAATGATACACTGCATATTACGTTATATTATAAGGCATTTTCAATGATACACTGCATATTACGTTTTATTATAAGGTATTTTCAATGATACACTGCATATTACGTTAGATTATAAGGTATTTTCAATGATACACTGCATATTACGTTATATTATAAGGCATTTTCAATGATACACTGCATATTACGTTATATTATAAGGTATTTCCAATGATACACTGCATATTACGTTAGATTATAAGGTATTTTCAATGATACACTGCATATTACGTTATATTATAAGGCATTTTCAATGATACACTGCATATTACGTTTTATTATAAGGTATTTTCAATGATACACTGCATATTACTTTATATTATAAGGTATTTTCAATGATACACTACAAATTACGATATATTATAAGGTATTTTCAATGATACACTGCATATTACGTTATATTATAAGGTATTTTCAATGATACACTGCATATTACGTTACATTATAAGGTATTTTCAATGATACACTGCATATTACGGTATGTTATAAGGTATTTACAATGATAAACTACAAATTACGATATATTAGAAGGTATTTTCAATGATACACTGCATATTACGTCATATTATAAGTTATTTCCATTGATACACTGCATATTAAGGTTATATTATAAGGTATTTTCAATGATACACTGTATATTACGTTATATATTACATGGTATTTTCAATGATACACTGCATATTACGTTATATTATAAGGTATTTTCAATGATTCACTGCATATTACGTTATATTATAAGGTATTTTCAATGATACACTGCATATTACGATATGTTATAAGGTATTTTCAATGATAAACTACGATATATAAGAAGGTATTTTCAATGATACACTGCATATTACGTTATATTATAAGGTATTTTCAATGATACACTGTATATTACGTTATATTACATGGTATTTTCAATGATACACTGCATATAACGTAATATTATAAGGTATTTTCAATGAGAAACTACGATATTTTAGAAGGTGTTTTCAATGATACACTGCATATTTCGTTATATTATAAGGTATTTTCAAAGATACACTGTATATTACGTTATATTACATGGTATTTTCAATGATACACTGCATATTACGTTATATTATAAGGTATTTTCAATGATAAACTACGATATATTAGAAGTTATTTTCGCTGATACACTGTTTATTACGTTATATTACATGGTATTTTCAATGATACACTACAAATTACTATATATTATAAGGTATTTTCAAAGATACACTACAAATTAGTATATATTATAAGGTATTTTCAATGATACACTGTATATTACGTTATATATTACATGGTATTTTCAATGATACACTGCATATTACGTTATATTATAAGGTATTTTCAATGATACACTGCATATTACGTTATATTATAAGCAATTCACAATGATAAACTACGATATATTAGAAGGTATTTTCAATGATACACTGCATATTACGTCATATTATAAGTTATTTCCAATGATACACTGCATATTACGTTAGATTATAAGGTATTTTCAATGATACACTGCATGTTACGTTATATTATAAGGTATTTTCAATGATAAACTACGATATATTAGAAGGCATTTTCAATGATACACTGCATATTACGTTATATTAGAAGGTATTTTCAATGATACACTGCATATTACGTTATATTATAAGGTATTTTCAATGATAAACTACGATATATTAGAAGGTATTTTCATTGATACACTGCATATTACGTTATATTATAAGGTATTTTCAATGATATACTGCATATTACGCTTTATTATAAGGTATTTTCAATGATACACTGCATATTACGTTATATTATAAGGTATTTTCAATGATACACTACAAATTACGATATATTATAAGGTATTTTCAATGATGCACTGCATATTACGTTAGATTATAAGGTATTTTCAATGATACACTGCATGTTACGTTATATTATAAGGTATTTTCAATGATACACTGCATATTACGTTATATTAGAAGGTATTTTCAATGATACACTGCATATTAGGATATGTTATAAGGTATTTTCAATGATACACTGCATATTACGTTATATTATAAGGTATTTTCAATGATACACTGCATATTACGTTATATTAGAAGGTATTTTCAATGATACACTGCATATTACGTTATATTATAAGGTATTTTCATTGATACACTGCATATTACGTTATATTATAAGGTATTTTCAATGATACACTGTATATTACGTTATATATTACATTGTATTTTCAATGATACACTGCATATTACGTTATATTATAAGGTATTTTCAATGATTCACTGCATATTACGTTATATTATAAGGTATTTTCAATGATACACTGCATATTACGATATGTTATAAGGTATTTTCAATGATAAACTACGATATATTAGAAGGTATTTTCAATGATACACTGCATATTACGTTATATTATAAGGTATTTTCAATGATACACTGTATATTACGTTATATTACATGGTATTTTCAATGATACACTGCATATTACGTTATATTATAAGGTATTTTCAATGAGAAACTACGATATTTTAGAAGGTGTTTTCAATGATACACTGCATATTTCGTTATATTATAAGGTATTTTCAAAGATACACTGTATATTACGTTATATTACATGGTATTTTCAATGATACACTGCATTTTACGTTATATTATAAGGTATTTTCAATGATAAACTACGATATATTGGAAGGTATTTTCAATGATACACTGCATATTACGTTATATTAGAAGGTATTTTCAATGATACACTGCATATTACGTTATATTATAAGGTATTTTCATTGATACACTGCATATTACGTTATATTATAAGGTATTTTCAATGATACACTGCATATTACGTTATATTATAAGGTATTTTCAATGATACACTACATATTACGTTATATTATAAGGTATTTTCAATGATACACTGCATATTGCGTTATATTATAAGGTATTTTCAATGATACACTGGATATTACGCTATATTATAAGGTATTTTCAATGATACACTGCATGTTACGCTATATTGTAAGGTATTTTCAATTATACACTGCATATTACGTTATATTATAAGGTATTTTCAATGATAAACTACGATATATTAGAAGGTATTTTCAATGATACACTGCATATTACGTTATATTATAAAGTATTTTCAATGATACACTGCATATTACGTTATATTATAAGGTATTTTCAATGATACACTGCATATTACGTTATATTAGAAGGTATTTTCAATGATACACTACATATTACGTTATATTATAAGGTATTTTCAATGATACACTGCATATTACGTTATATTATAAGGTATTTTCAATGATACACTGCATATTACGCTATATTATAAGGTATTTTCAATGATATACTGCATATTACGCTTTATTATAAGGTATTTTCAATGATACACTGCATATTACGTTATATTATAAGGTATTTTCAATGATACACTGCATGTTACGTTATATTATAAGGTATTTTCAATGATACACTGCATATTACGTTATATTACATTTTATTTTCTATGATACACTGCATATTACGTTATATTATAAGGTATTTTCAATGATAAACTACGATATATTAGAAGGTATTTTCAATGATACACTGCATATTACGTTATATTATAAGGTATTTTCAATGATACACTGTATATTACGTTATATTACGTGGTATTTTCTATGATACACTGCATATTACGTTATATTATAAGGTATTTTCAATGATACACTGCATATTACGTTATATTATAAGGTATTTTCAATGATACACTGGATATTACGCTATATTATAAGGTATTTTCAATGATACACTGCATGTTACGCTATATTGTAAGGTATTTTCAATGATACACTGCATATTACGTTATATTATAAGGTATTTTCAATGATACACTGCATATTACGTTATATTATAAGGTATTTTCAATGATACACTGGATATTACGCTATATTATAAGGTATTTTCAATGATACACTGCATGTTACGCTATATTGTAAGGTATTTTCAATGATACACTGTATATTACGTTATATTATAAGGTATTTTCAATGATACAATGCATATTACGTTATATTATAAGGTATTTTCAATGATACACTGTATATTACGTTATATTATAAGGTATTTTCAATGATACACTGCATGTTACGCTATATAGTAAGGTATTTTGAATGATACACTGCATATTACGTTATATTATAAGGTATTTTCAATGATACACTATATATTACGTTATATTACATTTTATTTTCTATGATACACTGCATATTACGTTATATTATAAGGTATTTTCAATGATACACTGCATATTACGTTACATTATAAGGTATTTTCAATGATACACTGCATATTACGTTATATTATAAGGTATTTTCAATGATACACTGTATATTACGTTATATTACATGGTATTTTCTATGATACACTGCATATTACGTTATATTATAAGGTATTTTCAATGATACACTGCATATTACGTTATATTATAAGGTATTTTCAATGATACACTGGATATTACGCTATATTATAAGGTATTTTCAATGATACACTGCATGTTACGCTATATTGTAAGGTATTTTCAATGATACACTGCATATTACGTTATATTATAAGGTATTTTCAATGATACACTGCATGTTACGTTATATTATAAGGTATTTTCAATGATACACTGCATATTACGTTATATTATAAGGTATTTTCAATGATAAACTACGATATATTAGAAGGTATTTTCAATCATACACTGCATATTACGTTATATTATAAGGTATTTTCAATGATACACTGCATATTACGATATGTAATAAGGTATTGTCAATGATACACTGCATATTACGTTATATTATAAGGTATTTTCAATGATACACTACATATTACGTTATATTATAAGGTATTTTCAATGATACACTGCATATTACGTTATATTATAAGGTATTTTCAATGATACACTGGATATTACGCTATATTATAAGGTATTTTCAATGATACACTGCATGTTACGCTATATTGTAAGGTATTTTCAATGATATACTGCATATTACGTTATATTATAAGGTATTTTCATTGATACACTGCATATTACGTTATATTATAAGGTATTTTCAATGATACACTGCATATTACGTTATATTATAAGGTATTTTCAATGATACACTGCATATTACACTATATTATAAGGTATTTTCAATGATACACTGTATATTACGTTATATTACATGGTATTTTCTATGATACACTGCATATTACGTTATATTATAAGGTATTTTCAATGATACACTGCATATTACGTTATATTATAAGGTATTTTCAATGATACACTGCATATTACGTTATATTATAAGGTATTTTCAATGATACACTGGATATTACGCTATATTATAAGGTATTTTCAATGATACACTGCATATTACGTTATATTATAAGGTATTTTCAATGATACACTGGATATTACGCTATATTATAAGGTATTTTCAATGATACACTGCATGTTACGCTATATTGTAAGGTATTTTCAATGATACACTGCATATTACGTTATATTATAAGGTATTTTCAATGATACACTGCATATTACGTTATATTATAAGGTATTTTCAATGATACACTGCATATTACGTTATATTATAAGGTATTTTCAATGATACACTGCATATTACGTTATATTATAAGGTATTTTCAATGATACACTGGATATTACGCTATATTATAAGGTATTTTCAATGATACACTGCATGTTACGCTATATTGTAAGGTATTTTCAATGATACACTGTATATTACGTTATATTATAAGGTATTTTCAATGATACACTGCATATTACGCTATATTATAAGGTATTTTCAATGATACACTGCATGTTACGCTATATTGTAAGGTATTTTCAATGATACACTGTATATTACGTTATATTATAAGGTATTTTCAATGATACAATGCATATTACGTTATATTATAAGGTATTTTCTATGATACACTGCATATTACGTTATATTATAAGGTATTTTCAATGATACACTGCATATTACGTTATATTATAAGGTATTTTCAATGATACACTGGATATTACGCTATATTATAAGGTATTTTCAATGATACACTGCATGTTACGCTATATTGTAAGGTATTTTCAATGATACACTGCATATTACGTTATATTATAAGGTATTTTCAATGATACACTGCATATTACGTTATATTATAAGGTATTTTCAATGATACACTGCATATTACGTTATATTATAAGGTATTTTCAATGATACACTGCATATTACGTTATATTATAAGGTATTTTCAATGATACACTGCATATTACGTTATATTATAAGGTATTTTCATTGATACACTGCATATTACGTTATATTATAAGGTATTTTTCAATGATACACTGCATATTACGTTATATTACATGGTATTTTCTATGATACACTGCATATTACGTTATATTATAAGGTATTTTCAATGATAAACTACGATATATTAGAAGGTATTTTCAATCATACACTGCATATTACGTTATATTATAAGGTATTTTCAATGATACACTGCATATTACGATATGTAATAAGGTATTGTCAATGATACACTGCATATTACGTTATATTATAAGGTATTTTCAATGATACACTACATATTACGTTATATTATAAGGTATTTTCAATGATACACTGCATATTACGTTATATTATAAGGTATTTTCAATGATACACTGGATATTACGCTATATTATAAGGTATTTTCAATGATACACTGCATGTTACGCTATATTGTAAGGTATTTTCAATGATATACTGCATATTACGTTATATTATAAGGTATTTTCAATGATACACTGCATATTACGTTATATTATAAGGTATTTTCAATGATACACTGCATATTACGTTATATTATAAGGTATTTTCAATGATACACTGCATATTACACTATATTATAAGGTATTTTCAATGATACACTGCATATTACGTTATATTATAAGGTATTTTCAATGATAAACTACGATATATTAGAAGGTATTTTCAATGATACACTGCATATTACGTTATATTATAAGGTATTTTCAATGATACACTGTATATTACGTTATATTACATGGTATTTTCTATGATACACTGCATATTACGTTATATTATAAGGTATTTTCAATGATACACTGCATATTACGTTATATTATAAGGTATTTTCAATGATACACTGGATATTACGCTATATTATAAGGTATTTTCAATGATACACTGCATGTTACGCTATATTGTAAGGTATTTTCAATGATACACTGCATATTACGTTATATTATAAGGTATTTTCAATGATACACTGCATATTACGTTATATTATAAGGTATTTTCAATGATACACTGCATATTACGTTATATTATAAGGTATTTTCAATGATACACTGCATATTACGTTATATTATAAGGTATTTTCAATGATACACTGGATATTACGCTATATTATAAGGTATTTTCAATGATACACTGCATGTTACGCTATATTGTAAGGTATTTTCAATGATACACTGTATATTACGTTATATTATAAGGTATTTTCAATGATACAATGCATATTACGCTATATTATAAGGTATTTTCAATGATTCACTGCATGTTACGCTATATTGTAAGGTATTTTCAATGATACACTGTATATTACGTTATATTATAAGGTATTTTCAATGATACAATGCATATTACGTTATATTATAAGGTATTTTCTATGATACACTGCATATTACGTTATATTATAAGGTATTTTCAATGATACACTGCATGTTACGCTATATTGTAAGGTATTTTCAATGATATACTGCATATTACGTTATATTATAAGGTATTTTCATTGATACACTGCATATTACGTTATATTATAAGGTATTTTCAATGATACACTGCATATTACGTTATATTATAAGGTATTTTCAATGATACACTGCATATTACACTATATTATAAGGTATTTTCAATGATACACTGTATATTACGTTATATTACATGGTATTTTCTATGATACACTGCATATTACGTTATATTATAAGGTATTTTCAATGATACACTGCATATTACGTTATATTATAAGGTATTTTCAATGATACACTGCATATTACGTTATATTATAAGGTATTTTCAATGATACACTGGATATTACGCTATATTATAAGGTATTTTCAATGATACACTGCATATTACGTTATATTATAAGGTATTTTCAATGATACACTGGATATTACGCTATATTATAAGGTATTTTCAATGATACACTGCATGTTACGCTATATTGTAAGGTATTTTCAATGATACACTGCATATTACGTTATATTATAAGGTATTTTCAATGATACACTGCATATTACGTTATATTATAAGGTATTTTCAATGATACACTGCATATTACGTTATATTATAAGGTATTTTCAATGATACACTGCATATTACGTTATATTATAAGGTATTTTCAATGATACACTGGATATTACGCTATATTATAAGGTATTTTCAATGATACACTGCATGTTACGCTATATTGTAAGGTATTTTCAATGATACACTGTATATTACGTTATATTATAAGGTATTTTCAATGATACAATGCATATTACGCTATATTATAAGGTATTTTCAATGATACACTGCATGTTACGCTATATTGTAAGGTATTTTCAATGATACACTGTATATTACGTTATATTATAAGGTATTTTCAATGATACAATGCATATTACGTTATATTATAAGGTATTTTCTATGATACACTGCATATTACGTTATATTATAAGGTATTTTCAATGATACACTGCATATTACGTTATATTATAAGGTATTTTCAATGATACACTGGATATTACGCTATATTATAAGGTATTTTCAATGATACACTGCATGTTACGCTATATTGTAAGGTATTTTCAATGATACACTGCATATTACGTTATATTATAAGGTATTTTCAATGATACACTGCATATTACGTTATATTATAAGGTATTTTCAATGATACACTGCATATTACGTTATATTATAAGGTATTTTCAATGATACACTGCATATTACGTTATATTATAAGGTATTTTCAATGATACACTGCATATTACGTTATATTATAAGGTATTTTCATTGATACACTGCATATTACGTTATATTATAAGGTATTTTCAATGATACACTGCATATTACGTTATATTACATGGTATTTTCTATGACAGTGTATCATTGAAAATACCTTATAATATAACGTAATATTACGTTATATTATAAGGTATTTTCAATGATAAACTACGATATATTAGAAGGTATTTTCAATCATACACTGCATATTACGTTATATTATAAGGTATTTTCAATGATACACTGCATATTACGATATGTAATAAGGTATTGTCAATGATACACTGCATATTACGTTATATTATAAGGTATTTTCAATGATACACTACATATTACGTTATATTATAAGGTATTTTCAATGATACACTGCATATTACGTTATATTATAAGGTATTTTCAATGATACACTGGATATTACGCTATATTATAAGGTATTTTCAATGATACACTGCATGGTACGCTATATTGTAAGGTATTTTCAATGATATACTGCATATTACGTTATATTATAAGGTATTTTCATTGATACACTGCATATTACGTTATATTATAAGGTATTTTCAATGATACACTGCATATTACGTTATATTATAAGGTATTTTCAATGATACACTGCATATTACACTATATTATAAGGTATTTTCAATGATACACTGCATATTACGTTATATTATAAGGTATTTTCAATGATAAACTACGATATATTAGAAGGTATTTTCAATGATACACTGCATATTACGTTATATTATAAGGTATTTTCAATGATACACTGTATATTACGTTATATTACATGGTATTTTCTATGATACACTGCATATTACGTTATATTATAAGGTATTTTCATTGATACACTGCATATTACGTTATATTATAAGGTATTTTCAATGATACACTGCATATTACGTTATATTATAAGGTATTTTCAATGATACACTACATATTACGTTATATTATAAGGTATTTTCAATGATACACTGCATATTACGTTATATTATAAGGTATTTTCAATGATACACTGGATATTACGCTATATTATAAGGTATTTTCAATGATACACTGGATATTACGCTATATTATAAGGTATTTTCAATGATACACTGCATGTTACGCTATATTGTAAGGTATTTTCAATGATACACTGTATATTACGTTATATTATAAGGTATTTTCAATGATACAATGCATATTACGCTATATTATAAGGTATTTTCAATGATTCACTGCATGTTACGCTATATTGTAAGGTATTTTCAATGATACACTGTATATTACGTTATATTATAAGGTATTTTCAATGATACAATGCATATTACGTTATATTATAAGGTATTTTCTATGATACACTGCATATTACGTTATATTATAAGGTATTTTCAATGATACACTGCATATTACGTTATATTATAAGGTATTTTCAATGATACACTGGATATTACGCTATATTATAAGGTATTTTCAATGATACACTGCATGTTACGCTATATTGTAAGGTATTTTCAATGATACACTGCATATTACGTTATATTATAAGGTATTTTCAATGATACACTGCATATTACGTTATATTATAAGGTATTTTCAATGATACACTGCATATTACGTTATATTATAAGGTATTTTCAATGATACACTGGATATTACGCTATATTATAAGGTATTTTCAATGATACACTGCATGTTACGCTATATTGTAAGGTATTTTCAATGATACACTGCATATTACGTTATATTATAAGGTATTTTCAATGATACACTGCATGTTACGTTATATTATAAGGTATTTTCAATGATACACTGCATATTACGTTATATTATAAGGTATTTTCAATGATAAACTACGATATATTAGAAGGTATTTTCAATCATACACTGCATATTACGTTATATTATAAGGTATTTTCAATGATACACTGCATATTACGATATGTAATAAGGTATTGTCAATGATACACTGCATATTACGTTATATTATAAGGTATTTTCAATGATACACTACATATTACGTTATATTATAAGGTATTTTCAATGATACACTGCATATTACGTTATATTATAAGGTATTTTCAATGATACACTGGATATTACGCTATATTATAAGGTATTTTCAATGATACACTGCATGTTACGCTATATTGTAAGGTATTTTCAATGATATACTGCATATTACGTTATATTATAAGGTATTTTCATTGATACACTGCATATTACGTTATATTATAAGGTATTTTCAATGATACACTGCATATTACGTTATATTATAAGGTATTTTCAATGATACACTGCATATTACACTATATTATAAGGTATTTTCAATGATACACTGTATATTACGTTATATTACATGGTATTTTCTATGATACACTGCATATTACGTTATATTATAAGGTATTTTCAATGATACACTGCATATTACGTTATATTATAAGGTATTTTCAATGATACACTGCATATTACGTTATATTATAAGGTATATTCAATGATACACTGCATGTTACGTTATATTATAAGGTATTTTCAATGATACACTGCATATTACGTTATATTATAAGGTATTTTCAATGATAAACTACGATATATTAGAAGGTATTTTCAATGATACACTGCATATTACGTTATATTATAAGGTATTTTCAATGATACACTGTATATTACGTTATATTACATGGTATTTTCTATGATACACTGCATATTACGTTATATTATAAGGTATTTTCAATGATACACTGCATATTACGTTATATTATAAGGTATTTTCAATGATACACTGGATATTACGCTATATTATAAGGTATTTTCAATGATACACTGCATGTTACGCTATATTGTAAGGTATTTTCAATGATACACTGCATATTACGTTATATTATAAGGTATTTTCAATGATACACTGCATATTACGTTATATTATAAGGTATTTTCAATGATACACTGCATATTACGTTATATTATAAGGTATTTTCAATGATACACTGCATATTACGTTATATTATAAGGTATTTTCAATGATACACTGGATATTACGCTATATTATAAGGTATTTTCAATGATACACTGCATGTTACGCTATATTGTAAGGTATTTTCAATGATACACTGCATATTACGTTATATTATAAGGTATTTTCAATGATACACTGCATATTACGTTAAATTATAACTTATTTTCAATGATACACTGCATATTACGTTATATTATAAGGTATTTTCAATGATACACTGCATATTACGTTATATTATAAGGTATTTTCAATGATACACTGGATATTACGCTATATTATAAGGTATTTTCAATGATACACTGCATGTTACGCTATATTGTAAGGTATTTTCAATGATACACTGTATATTACGTTATATTATAAGGTATTTTCAATGATACAATGCATATTACGTTATATTATAAGGTATTTTCAATGATACACTGTATATTACGCTATATTGTAAGGTATTTTCAATGATATACTGCATGTTACGTTATATTATAAGGTATTTTCATTGATACACTGCATATTACGTTATATTATAAGGTATTTTCAATGATACACTGCATATTACGTTATATTATAAGGTATTTTCAATGATAAACTACGATATATTAGAAGGTATTTTCAATGATACACTGCATATTACGTTATATTATAAGGTATTTTCAATGATACACTGTATATTACGTTATATTATAAGGTATTTTCAATGATACAATGCATATTACGCTATATTATAAGGTATTTTCAATGATACACTGCATGTTACGCTATATTGTAAGGTATTTTCAATGATACACTGTATATTACGTTATATTATAAGGTATTTTCAATGATACAATGCATATTACGTTATATTATAAGGTATTTTCTATGATACACTGCATATTACGTTATATTATAAGGTATTTTCAATGATACACTGCATATTACGTTATATTATAAGGTATTTTCAATGATACACTGGATATTACGCTATATTATAAGGTATTTTCAATGATACACTGCATGTTACGCTATATTGTAAGGTATTTTCAATGATACACTGTATATTACGTTATATTATAAGGTATTTTCAATGATACAATGCATATTACGTTATATTATAAGGTATTTTCAATGATACACTGGATATTACGCTATATTATAAGGTATTTTCAATGATACACTGCATGTTACGCTATATTGTAAGGTATTTTCAATGATACACTGTATATTACGTTATATTATAAGGTATTTTCAATGATACAATGCATATTACGTTATATTATAATGTATTTTCAATGATACACTGTATATTACGCTATATTGTAAGGTATTTTCAATGATATACTGCATATTACGTTATATTATAAGGTATTTTCATTGATACACTGCATATTACGTTATATTATAAGGTATTTTCAATGATACACTGCATATTACGTTATATTATAAGGTATTTTCAATGATACACTGCATATTACACTATATTATAAGGTATTTTCAATGATACACTGTATATTACGTTATATTACATGGTATTTTCTATGATACACTGCATATTACGTTATATTATAAGGTATTTTCAATGATACACTGCATATTACGTTATATTATAAGGTATTTTCAATGATACACTGCATATTACGTTATATTATAAGGTATATTCAATGATACACTGCATGTTACGTTATATTATAAGGTATTTTCAATGATACACTGCATATTACGTTATATTATAAGGTATTTTCAATGATAAACTACGATATATTAGAAGGTATTTTCAATGATACACTGCATATTACGTTATATTATAAGGTATTTTCAATGATACACTGTATATTACGTTATATTACATGGTATTTTCTATGATACACTGCATATTACGTTATATTATAAGGTATTTTCAATGATACACTGCATATTACGTTATATTATAAGGTATTTTCAATGATACACTGGATATTACGCTATATTATAAGGTATTTTCAATGATACACTGCATGTTACGCTATATTGTAAGGTATTTTCAATGATACACTGCATATTACGTTATATTATAAGGTATTTTCAATGATACACTGCATATTACGTTATATTATAAGGTATTTTCAATGATACACTGCATATTACGTTATATTATAAGGTATTTTCAATGATACACTGCATATTACGTTATATTATAAGGTATATTCAATGATACACTGCATGTTACGTTATATTATAAGGTATTTTCAATGATACACTGCATATTACGTTATATTATAAGGTATTTTCAATGATAAACTACGATACTATTAGAAGGTATTTTCAATGATACACTGCATATTACGTTATAGTATAAGGTATTTTCAATGATACACTGTATATTACGTTATATTACATGGTATTTTCTATGATACACTGCATATTACGTTATATTATAAGGTATTTTCAATGATACACTGCATATTACGTTATATTATAAGGTATTTTCAATGATACACTGGATATTACGCTATATTATAAGGTATTTTCAATGATACACTGCATGTTACGCTATATTGTAAGGTATTTTCAATGATACACTGCATATTACGTTATATTATAAGG
>CAKAJI010000723.1:0-13711 GCA_916610255.1 Lasioglossum lativentre | reverse complement strand
AGTGTATCATTGAAAATACCCTTATAATATAACGTAATATCCAGTCTATCACTGAAAATACCTTATAATATAACGTAATATGCAGTATATCATTGAAAATACCTTATAATATAACGCAATATGCAGTCTATCACTGAAAATACCTTATAATATAACGTAATATCCAGTCTATCACTGAAAATACCTTATAATATAACGTAATATGCAGTGTATCATTGAAAATACTTTAGAATATATCGTAAATGTAGTGTATCATTGAAAATACCTTATAATATAACGTAATATGCTGTCTATCACTGAAAATACCTTATAATATAACGTAATATGCAGTGTATCATTGAAAATACTTTAGAATATATCGTAAATGTAGTGTATCATTGAAAATACCTTATAATATAACGTAATATGTAGTGTATCATTGAAAATACCTGATAATATAACGTAATATGCAGTGTATCATTGAAAATACCTTATAATATAACCTAATATGCAGTGTATCATTGAAAATACCTTATAATATAACGCAATTTGCAGTGTATCATTGAAAATACCTTATAATATAACGTAATATGCAGTGTATCATTGAAAATACCTTATAATGTAACGTAATATGCAGTGCATCATTGAAAATACTTTATAATATAACGTACTATTTAGTGTATCATTGAAAATACCTTATAATATAACCTAATATGCAGTGTACCATTGAAAATACCTTATAATATAACGTAATATGCAGTGTATCATTGAAAATACCTTATAATATAACGTAATATTCAGTGTATCACTGAAAATACCTTATAATATAACGTAATATGCAGTGTATCATTGAAAATACTTTAGAATATATCGTAAATGTAGTGTATCATTGAAAATACCTTATAATATAACGTACTATTTAGTGTATCATTGAAAATACCTTATAATATAACCTAATATGCAGTGTACCATTGAAAATACCTTATAATATAACGCAATATGCAGTGTATCATTGAAAATACCTTATAATATAACGTAATATGCTGTCTATCACTGAAAATACCTTATAATATAACGTAATATGCAGTGTATCATTGAAAATACTTTAGAATATATCGTAAATGTAGTGTATCATTGAAAATACCTTATAATATAACGTAATATGTAGTGTATCATTGAAAATACCTGATAATATAACGTAATATGCAGTGTATCATTGAAAATACCTTATAATATAACCTAATATGCAGTGTATCATTGAAAATACCTTATAATATAACGTAATACGCAGTGTATCATTGAAAATACCTTATAATATAACGTAATATGCAGTGTATCATTGAAAATACCTTATAATGTAACGTAATACGCAGTGCATCATTGAAAATACCTTATAATATAACGTACTATTTAGTGTATCATTGAAAATACCTTATAATACAACCTAATATGCAGTGTACCATTGAAAATACCTTATAATATAACGCAATATGCAGTGTATCATTGAAAATACCTGATAATATAACGTAATTTGCAGTGTATCATTGAAAATACCTTATAATATAACGTAATATGCAGTGTATCATTGAAAATACCTTATAATATAACGTAATATGCAGTGTATCATTGAAAATACTTTAGAATATATCGTAAATGTAGTGTATCATTGAAAATACCTTATAATATAACGTAATATGTAGTGTATCATTGAAAATACCTGATAATATAACGTAATATGCAGTGTATCATTGAAAATACCTTATAATATAACGTAATATGCAGTGTATCATTGAAAATACTTTAGAATATATCGTAAATGTAGTGTATCATTGAAAATACCTTATAATATAACGTAATATGCTGTCTATCACTGAAAATACCTTATAATATAACGTAATATGCAGTGTATCATTGAAAATACTTTAGAATATATCGTAAATGTAGTGTATCATTGAAAATACCTTATAATATAACGTAATATGCTGTCTATCACTGAAAATACCTTATAATATAACGTAATATGCAGTGTATCATTGAAAATACTTTAGAATATATCGTAAATGTAGTGTATCATTGAAAATACCTTATAATATAACGTAATATGTAGTGTATCATTGAAAATACCTGATAATATAACGTAATATGCAGTGTATCATTGAAAATACCTTATAATATAACTTAATATGCAGTGTATCATTGAAAATACCTTATAATATAACGTAATATGCAGTGTATCATTGAAAATACCTTATAATATAACGTAATATTCAGTGTATCACTGAAAATACCTTATAATATAACGTAATATGCAGTGTATCATTGAAAATACTTTAGAATATATCGTAAATGTAGTGTATCATTGAAAATACCTTATAATATAACGTAATATACAGTGTATCATTGAAAATACTTTAGAATATATCGTAAATGTAGTGTATCATTGAAAATACCTGATAATATAACGTAATATGCAGTGTATCATTGAAAATACCTTATAATATAACGTAATATTCAGTGTATCATTGAAAATACCTTATAATATAACGCAATATGCAGTGTATCATTGAAAATACCTTATAATATAACGTAATATCCAGTCTATCACTGAAAATTCCTTATAATATAACGTAATATGCAGTGTATCATTGAAAATACCTTATAATATAACGTAATATGCTGTGTATCATTGAAAATACCTTATAATATAACGTAATATGCAGTGTATCATTGAAAATACCTTATAATGTAACGTAATATGCAGTGCATCATTGAAAATACCTTATAATATAACGTAATATGCTGTCTATCACTGAAAATACCTTATAATATAACGTAATATGCAGTGTATCATTGAAAATACTTTAGAATATATCGTAAATGTAGTGTATCATTGAAAATACCTTATAATATAACGTAATATGCAGTGTATCATTGAAAATACCTGATAATATAACGTAATATGCAGTGTATCATTGAAAATACCTAATAATATAACCTAATATGCAGTGTATCATTGAAAATACCTTATAATATAACGTAATATGCAGTGTATCATTGAAAATACCTTATAATGTAACGTAATACGCAGTGCATCATTGAAAATACCTTATAATATAACGTAATATGCAGTGTATCATTGAAAATACTTTAGAATATATCGTAAATGTAGTGTATCATTGAAAATACCTTATAATATAACGTAATATGTAGTGTATCATTGAAAATACCTGATAATATAACGTAATATGCAGTGTATCATTGAAAATACCTTATAATATAACGTAATATGCAGTGTATCATTGAAAATACTTTAGAATATATCGTAAATGTAGTGTATCATTGAAAATACCTTATAATATAACGTAATATGTAGTGTATCATTGAAAATACCTGATAATATAACGTAATATGCAGTGTATCATTGAAAATACCTTATAATATAACGTAATATTCAGTGTATCACTGAAAATACCTTATAATATAACGTAATATGCAGTGTATCATTGAAAATACTTTAGAATATATCGTAAATGTAGTGTATCATTGAAAATACCTTATAATATAACGTAATATGCAGTGTATCATTGAAAATACCTTATAATATAACGTAATATGCTGTGTATCATTGAAAATACCTTATAATATAACGTAATATCCAGTCTATCACTGAAAATACCTTATAATATAACGTAATATGCAGTATATCATTGAAAATACCTTATAATATAACGCAATATGCAGTGTATCATTGAAAATACCTTATAATATAACGTAATATCCAGTCTATCACTGAAAATACCTTATAATATAACGTAATATGCAGTGTATCATTGAAAATACCTGATAATATAACGTAATATGCAGTGTATCATTGAAAATACCTTTTAATATAACCTAATATGCAGTGTATCATTGAGAATACCTTATAATGTAACGTAATATGCAGTCTATCAATGAAAATACCTTATAATATAACGTAATATGCAGTGTATCATTGAAAATACTTTAGAATATATCGTAAATGTAGTGTATCATTGAAAATACCTTATAATATAACGTAATATGCAGTGTATCATTGAAAATACCTGATAATATAACGTAATATGCAGTGTATCATTGAAAATACCTTATAATATAACCTAATATGCAGTGTATCATTGAAAATACCTTATAATATAACGTAATATGCAGTGTATCATTGAAAATACCTTATAATATAACGTAATATTCAGTGTATCATTGAAAATACCTTATAATATAACGCAATATGCAGTGTATCATTGAAAATACCTTATAATATAACGTAATATCCAGTCTATCACTGAAAATACCTTATAATATAACGTAATATGCAGTATATCATTGAAAATACCTTATAATATAACGCAATATGCAGTGTATCATTGAAAATACCTTATAATATAACGTAATATCCAGTCTATCACTGAAAATACCTTATAATATAACGTAATATGCAGTGTATCATTGAAAATACCTTATAATATAACGTAATATTCAGTGTATCATTGAAAATACCTTATAATATAACGCAATATGCAGTGTATCATTGAAAATACCTTATAATATAACGTAATATCCAGTCTATCACTGAAAATACCTTATAATATAACGTAATATGCAGTATATCATTGAAAATACCTTATAATATAACGCAATATGCAGTGTATCATTGAAAATACCTTATAATGTAACGTAATATGCAGTGCATCATTGAAAATACCTTATAATATAACGTACTATTTAGTGTATCATTGAAAATACCTTATAATATAACCTAATATGCAGTGTACCATTGAAAATACCTTATAATATAACGCAATATGCAGTGTATCATTGAAAATACCTTATAATATAACGCAATATGCAGTGTATCATTGAAAATACCTTATAATATAACGTAATATCCAGTCTATCACTGAAAATACCTTATAATATAACGTAATATGCAGTATATCATTGAAAATACCTTATAATATAACGTAATATTCAGTGTATCATTGAAAATACCTTATAATATAACGTAATATGCAGTGTATCATTGAAAATACCTTATAATATAACGTAATATTCAGTGTATCACTGAAAATACCTTATAATATAACGTAATATGCAGTGTATCATTGAAAATACTTTAGAATATATCGTAAATGTAGTGTATCATTGAAAATACCTTATAATATAACGTAATATGCAGTGTATCATTGAAAATACCTTATAATATAACGTAATATGCTGTGTATCATTGAAAATACCTTATAATATAACGTAATATCCAGTCTATCACTGAAAATACCTTATAATATAACGTAATATGCAGTATATCATTGAAAATACCTTATAATATAACGCAATATGCAGTGTATCATTGAAAATACCTTATAATATAACGTAATATCCAGTCTATCACTGAAAATACCTTATAATATAACGTAATATGCAGTGTATCATTGAAAATACCTGATAATATAACGTAATATGCAGTGTATCATTGAAAATACCTTATAATATAACCTAATATGCAGTGTATCATTGAGAATACCTTATAATATAACGTAATATGCAGTGTATCATTGAAAATACCTTATAATATAACGTAATATTCAGTGTATCATTGAAAATACCTTATAATATAACGCAATATGCAGTGTATCATTGAAAATACCTTATAATATAACGTAATATCCAGTCTATCACTGAAAATACCTTATAATATAACGTAATATGCAGTGTATCATTGAAAATAACTTATAATATAACCTAATATGCTGTGTACCATTGAAAATACCTTATAATATAACGTAATATCCAGTCTATCACTGAAAATACCTTATAATATAACGTAATATGCAGTGTATCATTGAAAATACCTTATAATATAACGTAATATTCAGTGTATCATTGAAAATACCTTATAATATAACGTAATATCCAGTCTATCACTGAAAATACCTTATAATATAACGTAATATGCAGTGTATCATTGAAAATACTTTAGAATATATCGTAAATGTAGTGTATCATTGAAAATACCTTATAATATAACGTAATATGCAGTGTATCATTGAAAATACCTGATAATATAACGTAATATGCTGTGTATCATTGAAAATACCTTATAATATAACGTAATATCCAGTCTATCACTGAAAATACCTTATAATATAACGTAATATGCAGTCTATCACTGAAAATACCTTATAATATAACGTAATATGCAGTGTATCATTGAAAATACCTTATAATATAACGAAATATTCAGTGTATCATTGAAAATACCTTATAATATAACGCAATATGCAGTCTATCATTGAAAATACCTTATAATATAACGTAATATCCAGTCTATCACTGAAAATACCTTATAATATAACGTAATATGCAGTATATCATTGAAAATACCTTATAATATAACGTAATATGCAGTGTATCATTGAAAATACCTGATAATATAACGTAATATGCAGTGTATCATTGAAAATACCTTATAATATAACCTAATATGCAGTGTATCATTGAGAATACCTTATAATATAACGTAATATGCAGTGTATCATTGAAAATACTTTAGAATATATCGTAAATGTAGTGTATCATTGAAAATACCTTATAATATAACGTAATATGCAGTGTATCATTGAAAATACCTTATAATATAACGTAATATGCTGTGTATCATTGAAAATACCTTATAATATAACGTAATATCCAGTCTATCACTGAAAATACCTTATAATATAACGTAATATGCAGTATATCATTGAAAATACCTTATAATATAACGCAATATGCAGTGTATCATTGAAAATACCTTATAATATAACGTAATATCCAGTCTATCACTGAAAATACCTTATAATATAACGTAATATGCAGTGTATCATTGAAAATACCTGATAATATAACGTAATATGCAGTGTATCATTGAAAATACCTTTTAATATAACCTAATATGCAGTGTATCATTGAGAATACCTTATAATGTAACGTAATATGCAGTCTATCAATGAAAATACCTTATAATATAACGTAATATGCAGTGTATCATTGAAAATACTTTAGAATATATCGTAAATGTAGTGTATCATTGAAAATACCTTATAATATAACGTAATATGCAGTGTATCATTGAAAATACCTGATAATATAACGTAATATGCAGTGTATCATTGAAAATACCTTATAATATAACCTAATATGCAGTGTATCATTGAAAATACCTTATAATATAACGTAATATGCAGTGTATCATTGAAAATACCTTATAATATAACGTAATATTCAGTGTATCATTGAAAATACCTTATAATATAACGCAATATGCAGTGTATCATTGAAAATACCTTATAATATAACGTAATATCCAGTCTATCACTGAAAATACCTTATAATATAACGTAATATGCAGTATATCATTGAAAATACCTTATAATATAACGCAATATGCAGTGTATCATTGAAAATACCTTATAATATAACGTAATATCCAGTCTATCACTGAAAATACCTTATAATATAACGTAATATGCAGTGTATCATTGAAAATACCTTATAATATAACGTAATATTCAGTGTATCATTGAAAATACCTTATAATATAACGCAATATGCAGTGTATCATTGAAAATACCTTATAATATAACGTAATATCCAGTCTATCACTGAAAATACCTTATAATATAACGTAATATGCAGTATATCATTGAAAATACCTTATAATATAACGCAATATGCAGTGTATCATTGAAAATACCTTATAATGTAACGTAATATGCAGTGCATCATTGAAAATACCTTATAATATAACGTACTATTTAGTGTATCATTGAAAATACCTTATAATATAACCTAATATGCAGTGTACCATTGAAAATACCTTATAATATAACGCAATATGCAGTGTATCATTGAAAATACCTTATAATATAACGCAATATGCAGTGTATCATTGAAAATACCTTATAATATAACGTAATATCCAGTCTATCACTGAAAATACCTTATAATATAACGTAATATGCAGTATATCATTGAAAATACCTTATAATATAACGTAATATTCAGTGTATCATTGAAAATACCTTATAATATAACGTAATATGCAGTGTATCATTGAAAATACCTTATAATATAACGTAATATTCAGTGTATCACTGAAAATACCTTATAATATAACGTAATATGCAGTGTATCATTGAAAATACTTTAGAATATATCGTAAATGTAGTGTATCATTGAAAATACCTTATAATATAACGTAATATGCAGTGTATCATTGAAAATACCTTATAATATAACGTAATATGCTGTGTATCATTGAAAATACCTTATAATATAACGTAATATCCAGTCTATCACTGAAAATACCTTATAATATAACGTAATATGCAGTATATCATTGAAAATACCTTATAATATAACGCAATATGCAGTGTATCATTGAAAATACCTTATAATATAACGTAATATCCAGTCTATCACTGAAAATACCTTATAATATAACGTAATATGCAGTGTATCATTGAAAATACCTGATAATATAACGTAATATGCAGTGTATCATTGAAAATACCTTATAATATAACCTAATATGCAGTGTATCATTGAGAATACCTTATAATATAACGTAATATGCAGTGTATCATTGAAAATACCTTATAATATAACGTAATATTCAGTGTATCATTGAAAATACCTTATAATATAACGCAATATGCAGTGTATCATTGAAAATACCTTATAATATAACGTAATATCCAGTCTATCACTGAAAATACCTTATAATATAACGTAATATGCAGTGTATCATTGAAAATAACTTATAATATAACCTAATATGCAGTGTACCATTGAAAATACCTTATAATATAACGTAATATCCAGTCTATCACTGAAAATACCTTATAATATAACGTAATATGCAGTGTATCATTGAAAATACCTTATAATATAACGTAATATTCAGTGTATCATTGAAAATACCTTATAATATAACGTAATATCCAGTCTATCACTGAAAATACCTTATAATATAACGTAATATGCAGTGTATCATTGAAAATACTTTAGAATATATCGTAAATGTAGTGTATCATTGAAAATACCTTATAATATAACGTAATATGCAGTGTATCATTGAAAATACCTGATAATATAACGTAATATGCTGTGTATCATTGAAAATACCTTATAATATAACGTAATATCCAGTCTATCACTGAAAATACCTTATAATATAACGTAATATGCAGTATATCATTGAAAATACCTTATAATATAACGCAATATGCAGTGTATCATTGAAAATACCTTATAATATAACGTAATATTCAGTGTATCACTGAAAATACCTTATAATATAACGTAATATGCAGTGTATCATTGAAAATACTTTAGAATATATCGTAAATGTAGTGTATCATTGAAAATACCTTATAATATAACGTAATATGCAGTGTATCATTGAAAATACCTTATAATATAACGTAATATGCTGTGTATCATTGAAAATACCTTATAATATAACGTAATATGCAGTGTATCATTGAAAATACCTTACAATGTAACGTAATATGCAGTGTATCATTGAAAATACCTTATAATATAACGTAATATCCAGTCTATCACTGAAAATACCTTATAATATAACGTAATATGCAGTATATCATTAAACATACCTTACAATATAACACAATATGCAGTGTATCATTGAAAATACCTTATAATATAACGTAATATCCAGTCTATCACTGAAAATACCTTACAATATAACGTAATATGCAGTATATCATTGAAAATACCTTATAATATAACGCAATATGCAGTGTATCATTGAAAATACCTTATAATATAACGTAATATCCAGTCTATCACTGAAAATACCTTATAATATAACGTAATATGCAGTGTATCATTGAAAATACCTTATAATATAACGAAATATTCAGTGTATCATTGAAAATACCTTATAATATAACGCAATATGCAGTGTATCATTGAAAATACCTTATAATATGACGTAATATCCAGTCTATCACTGAAAATACCTTATAATATAACGTAATATGCAGTATATCATTGAAAATACCTTATAATATAACGCAATATGCTGTCTATCACTGAAAATACCTTATAATATAACGTAATATGCAGTGTATCATTGAAAATACGTTATAATATAACGTAATATGCAGTGTATCATTGAAAATACCTTATAATATAACGTAATATGCAGTGTATCATTGAAAATACCTGATAATATAACGTAATATGCAGTGTATCATTGAAAATACCTTATAATATAACCTAATATGCAGTGTATCATTGAAAATACCTTATAATATAACGTAATATGCAGTGTATCATTGAAAATACCTTATAATATAACGTAATATTCAGTGTATCACTGAAAATACCTTATAATATAACGTAATATGCAGTGTATCATTGAAAATACTTTAGAATATATCGTAAATGTAGTGTATCATTGAAAATACCTTATAATATAACGTAATATGCAGTGTATCATTGAAAATACCTTATAATATAACGTAATATGCTGTGTATCATTGAAAATACCTTATAATATAACGTAATATGCAGTGTATCATTGAAAATACCTTACAATATAACGTAATATGGAGTGTATCATTGAAAATACCTTATAATATAACGTAATATCCAGTCTATCACTGAAAATACCTTATAATATAACGTAATATGCAGTATATCATTAAACATACCTTATAATATAACACAATATGCAGTGTATCATTGAAAATACCTTATAATATAACGTAATATCCAGTCTATCACTGAAAATACCTTATAATATAACGTAATATGCAGTGTATCATTGAAAATACCTTATAATATAACGTAATATCCAGTCTATCACTGAAAATACCTTATAATATAACGTAATATGCAGTGTATCATTGAAAATACCTGATAATATAACGTAATATGCAGTGTATCATTGAAAATACCTTATAATATAACCTAATATGCAGTGTATCATTGAGAATACCTTATAATATAACGTAATATGCAGTGTATCATTGAAAATACCTTATAATATAACGTAATATCCAGTCTATCACTGAAAATACCTTATAATATAACGTAATATGCAGTGTATCATTGAAAATACCTGATAATATAACGTAATATGCAGTGTATCATTGAAAATACCTTATAATATAACCTAATATGCAGTGTATCATTGAAAATACCTTATAATATAACGTAATATGCAGTGTATCATTGAAAATACCTTATAATATAACGTAATATGCAGTGTATCATTGAAAATACCTTATAATATAACGCAATATGCAGTGTATCATTGAAAATACCTTATAATATAACGTAATATCCAGTCTATCACTGAAAATACCTTATAATATAACGTAATATGCAGTGTATCATTGAAAATACCTTATAATATAACGAAATATTCAGTGTATCATTGAAAATACCTTATAATATAACGCAATATGCAGTGTATCATTGAAAATACCTTATAATATAACGTAATATCCAGTCTATCACTGAAAATACCTTATAATATAACGTAATATGCAGTATATCATTGAAAATACCTTATAATATAACGCAATATGCTGTCTATCACTGAAAATACCTTATAATATAACGTAATATGCAGTGTATCATTGAAAATACATTATAATATAACGTAATATGCAGTGTATCATTGAAAATACCTTATAATATAACGTAATATGCAGTGTATCATTGAAAATACCTGATAATATAACGTAATATGCAGTGTATCATTGAAAATACCTTATAATATAACCTAATATGCAGTGTATCATTGAAAATACCTTATAATATAACGTAATATGCAGTGTATCATTGAAAATACCTTATAATATAACGTAATATTCAGTGTATCACTGAAAATACCTTATAATATAACGTAATATGCAGTGTATCATTGAAAATACTTTAGAATATATCGTAAATGTAGTGTATCATTGAAAATACCTTATAATATAACGTAATATGCAGTGTATCATTGAAAATACCTTATAATATAACGTAATATGCTGTGTATCATTGAAAATACCTTATAATATAACGTAATATGCAGTGTATCATTGAAAATACCTTACAATATAACGTAATATGCAGTGTATCATTGAAAATACCTTATAATATAACGTAATATCCAGTCTATCACTGAAAATACCTTATAATATAACGTAATATGCAGTATATCATTAAACATACCTTATAATATAACACAATATGCAGTGTATCATTGAAAATACCTTATAATATAACGTAATATCCAGTCTATCACTGAAAATACCTTATAATATAACGTAATATGCAGTGTATCATTGAAAATACCTTATAATATAACGAAATATTCAGTGTATCATTGAAAATACCTTATAATATAACGCAATATGCAGTGTATCATTGAAAATACCTTATAATATGACGTAATATCCAGTCTATCACTGAAAATACCTTATAATATAACGTAATATGCAGTATATCATTGAAAATACCTTATAATATAACGCAATATGCTGTCTATCACTGAAAATACCTTATAATATAACGTAATATGCAGTATATCATTGAAAATACCTTATAATATAACGTAATATCCAGTCTATCACTGAAAATCCCTTATAATATAACGTAATATGCAGTGTATCATTGAAAATACCTGATAATATAACGTAATATGCAGTGTATCATTGAAAATACCTTATAATATAACCTAATATGCAGTGTATCATTGAAAATACCTTATAATATAACGTAATATTCAGTGTATCACTGAAAATACCTTATAATATAACGTAATATGCAGTGTATCATTGAAAATACCTTATAATATAACGTAATATCCAGTCTATCACTGAAAATACCTTATAATATAACGTAATATCCAGTCTATCACTGAAAATACCTTATAATATAACGTAATATGCAGTGTATCATTGAAAATACCTTATAATATAACGTAATATGCTGTGTATCATTGAAAATACCTTATAATATAACGTAATATGCAGTGTATCATTGAAAATACCTTACAATATAACATAATATGCAGTGTATCATTGAAAATACCTTCTAATATAACGTAATATCCAGTCTATCACTGAAAATACCTTATAATATAACGTAATATGCAGTATATCAATAAACATACCTTATAATATAACACAATATGCAGTGTATCATTGAAAATACCTTATAATATAACGTAATATCCAGTCTATCACTGAAAATACCTTATAATATAACGTAATATGCAGTGTATCATTGAAAATACCTTATAATATAACGTAATATTCAGTGTATCATTGAAAATACCTTATAATATAACGTAATATCCAGTCTATCACTGAAAATACCTTATAATATAACGTAATATGCAGTATATCATTGAAAATACCTTATAATATAACGCAATATGCAGTGTATCATTGAAAATACCTTATAATATAACGTAATATCCAGTCTATCACTGAAAATACCTTATAATATAACGTAATATGCAGTGTATCATTGAAAATACCTTATAATATAACGAAATATTCAGTGTAACATTGAAAATACCTTATAATATAACGCAATATGCAGTGTATCATTGAAAATACCTTATAATATAACGTAATATCCAGTCTATCACTGAAAATACCTTATAATATAACGTAATATC
>CAKAJI010000722.1:0-172289 GCA_916610255.1 Lasioglossum lativentre | reverse complement strand
GTAATATGCAGCGTATCATTGAAAATACCTTATGATATAACGTATTATGCAGAGTATCATTGGAAATACATTATTATATAACGTAATATGCAGTGAATCATTGAAAATACCTTATAATATATAGTAATTTGTAGTTTATCAGTATAAATACCGTATAGTATAACTTAATATGCAGTGTATCTCTGAAAATACCTTAAAAAATAACGTGATATGCAGTCTATCATCGAAAATACCTTATAATATAACGTAATATGCAGTGTATCATTGAAAATACCTTATAATATAACGTAATATGCAGTGTGTCATTGAAAATACCTTATAATATAACGTAATATGCAGTGTATCATTGAAAATACCTTATAATATAACGTAATATGCAGTGTATCATTGAAAATACCTTATAATATAACGTAATATGCAGTGTATCATTGAAAATACCTTATAATATAACGTAATATGCAGTGTATCATTGAAAATACCTTAGAATATATGGTAATTCTAGTCTATCTATGAAAATACCTTATAATATAACGTAATATTCAGTGTATCAGTGAAAATACCTTATAATATATCGTAATTTGTAGTGTATCATTGAAAATACCTTATAATATATAGTAGTTTATCATTGAAAATACCTTATAATACAACGTAATATGCAGTGTATCATAGAAAATACCTTATAATATAACATAATATGCAGTGTATCATTGAAAATACCTTATAATCTATGGTAATTTGTAGTGTATCAATGAAAATACCTTATAATATAACGTAATATACAGTGTATCATTGAAAATACCTTATAATATAACGTAGTATGCAGTGTAACATTGAAAACACCTTATAATATCACGTAATATGCAGTGTATCATTGAAAATACCTCATAATATATAGTAGTGTATCAATGAAAATACCTTATAATATAACGTAATATGCAGTGTATCATTGAAAATACCTTATAATATAACGTTATATGCAGTGTATCATTGAAAATACCGTATAATATTTAGTAGTTTATCATTGAAAATACCGTATAATATAACGTAATTTGTAGTGTATCATTGAAAACACCTTATAATATAACGTAATATGCAGTGTATCATTGAAAATACCTTATGATATAACGTATTATGCAGTGTATCATTGAAAATACCTTATAATATATGGTAATTTGTAGTGTATCAATGAAAATACCTTATAACATAACGTAATATGCAGTGTAACCTTGAAAATACCTTATAATATATAGTAGTTTATCATTGAAAATACCTTATAATATATAGTAGTTTATCATTGAAAATACCTTATAATATAACGTAATATGCAGTGTATCATTGAAAACACCTTATAATATAACGTAATATGCAGTGTATCATTGAAAATACCTTATGATATAACGTATTATGCAGAGTATCATTGGAAATACATTATTATATAACGTAATATGCAGTGAATCATTGAAAATACCTTATAATATATAGTAATTTGTAGTTTATCAGTATAAATACCGTATAGTATAACTTAATATGCAGTGTATCTCTGAAAATACCTTAAAAAATAACGTGATATGCAGTCTATCATCGAAAATACCTTATAATATAACGTAATATGCAGTGTATCATTGAAAATACCTTATAATATAACGTAATATGCAGTGTGTCATTGAAAATACCTTATGATATAACGTAATGTGCAGTATATCATTGAAAATACCTTATAATATAACGTAATATGCAGTGTATAATTGAAAATACCTTATAATAAAACGTAATGTGCAGTGTATCATTGAAGATACCTTATAATATATGGTAATTTGTAGTGCATCAATGAAAATACCTTATAATATAACGTAATATGCAGTGTATCTTCGAAAATACCTTATAATATAACGTAATATGCAGTGTATCATTGAAAATACCTTATAATATAACGTAATATGCAGTGTATCATTGAAAATACCTTATAATATAACGTAATATGCAGTGTATCATTGAAAATACCTTATAATATAACGTAATATGCAGTGTATCATTGAAAATACCTTATAATATAACGTAATATGCAGTGTATCATTGAAAATACCTTATAATATAACGTAATATGCAGTGTATCAATGAAAATACCTTATGATATAACGTAATATGCAGTGTATCATTGAAAATACCTTATAATATAACGTAATATGCAGTGTATCATTGAAAATACCTTATAATATAACGTAATATGCAGTGTATCAATGAAAATACCTTATGATATAACGTAATATGCAGTGTATCATTGAAAATACCTTATAATATAACGTAATATGCAGTGTATCATTGAAAATACCTTAGAATATATGGTAATTCTAGTCTATCTATGAAAATACCTTATAATATAACGTAATATTCAGTGTATCAGTGAAAATACCTTATAATATATCGTAATTTGTAGTGTATCATTGAAAATACCTTATAATATATAGTAGTTTATCATTGAAAATACCTTATAATACAACGTAATATGCAGTGTATCATTGAAAATACCTTATAATATATCGTAATTTGTAGTGTATCATTGAAAATACCTTATAATATATCGTAATTTGTAGTGTATCATTGAAAATACCTTATAATATATAGTAGTTTATCATTGAAATCATCTTATAATATAACGTAATATGCAGTGTATCATTGAAAATACCTTATGATATAACGTAATGTGCAGTATATCTTCGAAAATACCTTATAATATAACGTAATATGCAGTGTATCATTGAAAATACCTTATAATATAACGTAATATGCAGTGTATCAATGAAAATACCTTATGATATAACGTAATATGCAGTGTATCATTGAAAATACCTTATAATATAACGTAATATGCAGTGTATCATTGAAGATACCTTATAATATATGGTAATCTGTAGTGTATCAATGAAAATACCTTATAATATAACGTAATATTCTGTGTATCATTGAAAATACCTTATAATTAAACGTAATATGCAATGTATCATTGAAAATACCTTATAATAAAACGTAATATGCAGTGTATCATTGAAAATACCTTATAATATATCGTAATTTGTAGTGTATCATTGAAAATACCTTATAATATATGGTAATTTGTAGTGCATCAATGAAAATACCTTATAATATAACGTAATATGCAGTGTATCATTGAAAATACCTTAAAATATATGGTAATTCTAGTCTATCAATGAAAATACCTTATAATATAACGTAATATGCAGTGTATCATTGAAAATACCTTATAATATAACGTAATATGCAGTGTATCATTGGAAATACCTTATAATATATCGTAATTTTTTAGTGTATCATTGAAAATACCTTATAATATATAGTAGTTTATCATTGAAAATACCTTATAATATAACGTAATATGCTGTGTATCATTCAAAATACCTTATAATATATCATAATTTGTAGTGTATCAATGAAAATACCTTATAATATAAAGTAATATGCAGTGTATCATTGAAAATACCTTATAATATATCGTAATTTGTAGTGTATCATTGAAAATACCTTATAATATATAGTAGTTTATCATTGAAAATACCTTATAATATAAAGTAATATGCTGTGTATCATTGAAAATACCTTATAATATATCGTAATTTGTAGTGTATCAATGAAAATACCTTATAATATAAAGTAATATGCAGTGTATAATTGAAAATACCTTATAATATATGGTAATTTGTAGTGTATCAATGAAAATACCTTATAATATAACGTAATATTCTGTGTATCATTGAAAATACCTTATAATATAACGTAATATGCAGTGTATCATTGAAAATACCTTAGAATATATGGTAATTTGTAGTGTATCATTGAAAATACCTTATAATATATAGTAGTTTATCATTGAAAATACCTTATAATACAACGTAATATGCAGTGTATCATTGAAAATACCTTATAATATATCGTAATTTGTAGTGTATCATTGAAAATACCTTATAATATATCGTAATTTGTAGTGTATCATTGAAAATACCATATAGTATAACGTAATATGCAGTGCATCATTGAAAATACCTTATAATATATAGTAGTTTATCATTGAAATCATCTTATAATATAACGTAATATGCAGTGTATCATTGAAAATACCTTAGAATATATGGTAATTTGTAGTGTATCATTGAAACTACCTTGTAATATATAGTAGTTTATCACTGAAAATACCTTATAATATAACGTAATATGCAATGTATCATTGAAAATACCTTATAATAAAACGTAATATGCAGTGTATCATTGAAGATACCTTATAATATATGGTAATCTGTAGTGTATCAATGAAAATACCTTATAATATAACGTAATATTCTGTGTATCATTGAAAATACCTTATAATAAAACGTAATATGCAATGTATCATTGAAAATACCTTATAATAAAACGTAATATGCAGTGTATCATTGAAAATACCTTATAATATATCGTAATTTGTAGTGTATCATTGAAAATACCTTATAATATATGGTAATTTGTAGTGCATCAATGAAAATACCTTATAATATAACGTAATATGCAGTGTATCATTGAAAATACCTTATAATATAACGTAATATGCAGTGTATCATTGAAAATACCTTATAATATAACGTAATATGCAGTGTATCATTGAAAATACCTTATAATATAACGTAATATGCAGTGTATCATTGAAGATACCTTATAATATATGGTAATCTGTAGTGTATCAATGAAAATACCTTATAATATAACGTAATATTCTGTGTATCATTGAAAATACCTTATAATAAAACGTAATATGCAATGTATCATTGAAAATACCTTATAATAAAACGTAATATGCAGTGTATCATTGAAAATACCTTATAATATATCGTAAATTGTAGTATATCATTGAAAATACCTTATAATATATGGTAATTTGTAGTGCATCAATGAAAATACCTTATAATATAACGTAATATGCAGTGTATCATTGAAAATACCTTATAATATAACGTAATATGCAGTGTATCATTGAAAATACCTTATAATATAACGTAATATGCAGTGTATCATTGAAAATACCTTATAATATAACGTAATATGCAGTGTATCATTGAAAATACCTTAGAATATATGGTAATTCTAGTCTATCAATGAAAATACCTTATAATATAACGTAATATGCAGTGTATCAGTGAAAATACCTTATAATATATCGTAATTTGTAGTGTATCATTGAAAATACCTTATAATATATAGTAGTTTATCATTGAAAATACCTTATAATATAACGTAATATGCTGTGTATCATTCAAAATACCTTATAATATATCGTAATTTGTAGTGTATCAATGAAAATACCTTATAATATAAAGTAATATGCAGTGTATCATTGAAAATACCTTATAATATATCGTAATTTGTAGTGTATCATTGAAAATACCTTATAATATATGGTAATATGCAGTCTATCATTGGAAATACCTTATAATATATACCGAAATTTTTTAGTGTATCATTGAAAATACCTTATAATATAACGTAATATGCAGTGTATCATTGAAAATACCTTATAATATAACGTAATATGCAGTGTATCATTGAAAATACCTTATAATATAACGTAATATGCAGTGTATCATTGAAAATACCTTATAATATAACGTAATATGCAGTGTATCATTGAAAATACCTTATAATATAACGTAATATGCAGTGTATCATTGAAAATATCTTAGAATATATGGTAATTCTAGTCTATCAATGAAAATACCTTATAATATAACGTAATATGCAGTGTATCAGTGAAAATACCTTATAATATATCGTAATTTGTAGTGTATCATTGAAAATACCTTATAATATATAGTAGTTTATCATTGAAAATACCTTATAATATAACGTAATATGCAGTGTATCATTGAAAATATCTTAGAATATATGGTAATTCTAGTCTATCAATGAAAATACCTTATAATATAACGTAATATGCAGTGTATCAGTGAAAATACCTTATAATATATCGTAATTTGTAGTGTATCATTGAAAATACCTTATAATATATAGTAGTTTATCATTGAAAATACCTTATAATATAACGTAATATGCAGTGTATCATTGAAAATACCATATAATAAAACGTAATATGCAGTGTATCATTGAAGATACCTTTTAATATATGGTAATTTGTAGTGTATCAATGAAAATACCTTATAATATAACGTAATATTCTGTATATCATTGAAAATACCTTATAATATAACGTAATATGCAGTGTATCATTGAAAATACCTTATAATATAACGTAATATGCAGTGTATCATTGAAAATACCTTAGAATATATGGTAATTCTAGTCTATCTATGAAAATACCTTATAATATAACGTAATATTCAGTGTATCAGTGAAAATACCTTATAATATATCGTAATTTGTAGTGTATCATTGAAAATACCTTATAATATATAGTAGTTTATCATTGAAAATACCTTATAATATAACGTAATATGCTGTGTATCAGTGAAAATACCTTATAATATATCGTAATTTGTAGTGTATCATTGAAAATACCTTATAATATATAGTAGTTTATCATTGAAAATACCTTATAATATAAAGTAATATGCTGTGTATCATTGAAAATACCTTATAATATATCGTAATTTGTAGTGTATCAATGAAAATACCTTATAATATAAAGTAATATGCAGTGTATCATTGAAAATACCTTATAATATATCGTAATTTGTAGTGTATCAATGAAAATACCTTATAATATAACTTAATATGCAGTGTATCATTGAAAATACCTTCTAATATAACATAATATGCAGTGTATCATTGAAAATACATTATAATATAACGTAATATGCAATGTATCATTGAAAATACCTTATAATAAAACGTAATATGCAGTGTATCATTGAAAATACCTTATAATATAACGTAATATGCAGTGTATCATTGAAAATACCTTAAAATATATGGTAATTCTAGTCTATCAATGAAAATACCTTATAATATAACGTAATATGCAGTGTATCATTGAAAATACCTTATAATATAACGTAATATGCAGTGTATCATTGGAAATACCTTATAATATATCGTAATTTTTTAGTGTATCATTGAAAATACCTTATAATATATGGTAATTTGTAGTGTATCAATGACAATACCTTATAATATAACGTAATATGCAGTGTATAATTGAAAATACCTTATAATATAACGTAATATGCAGTGTATCATTGAAAATACCTTATAATATATGGTAATTTGTAGTGTATCAATGAAAATACCTTATAATATAACGTAATATTCTGTGTATCATTGAAAATACCTTATAATATAACGTAATATGCAGTGTATCATTGAAAATACCTTAGAATATATGGTAATTTGTAGTGTATCATTGAAACTACCTTGTAATATATAGTAGTTTATCACTGAAAATACCTTATAATATAACGTAATATGCAATGTATCATTGAAAATACCTTATAATAAAACGTAATATGCAGTGTATCATTGAAAATACCTTATAATATATCGTAATTTGTAGTGTATCATTGAAAATACCTTATAATATATGGTAATTTGTAGTGCATCAATGAAAATACCTTATAATATAACGTAATATGCAGTGTATAATTGAAAATACCTTATAATATAACGTAATATGCAGTGTATCATTGAAAATACCTTATAATATATGGTAATTTGTAGTGTATCAATGAAAATACCTTATAATATAACGTAATATTCTGTGTATCATTGAAAATACCTTATAATAAAACGTAATATGCAATGTATCATTGAAAATACCTTATAATAAAACGTAATATGCAGTGTATCATTGAAAATACCTTATAATATATCGTAATTTGTAGTGTATCATTGAAAATACCTTATAATATATGGTAATTTGTAGTGCATCAATGAAAATACCTTATAATATAACGTAATATGCAGTGTATCATTGAAAATACCTTATAATATAACATAATATGCAGTGTATCATTGAAAATACCTTAGAATATATGGTAATTTGTAGTGTATCAATGAAAATACCTTATAATATAACGTAATATACAGTGTATCATTGAAAATACCTTATAATATAACGTAGTATGCAGTGTAACATTGAAAACACCTTATAATATCACGTAATATGCAGTGTATCATTGAAAATACCTCATAATATATAGTAGTGTATCAATGAAAATACCTTATAATATAACGTAATATGCAGTGTATCATTGAAAATACCTTATAATATAACGTTATATGCAGTGTATCATTGAAAATACATTATAATATAACGTAATATGCAGTGTATCATTGAAAATACCGTATAATATTTAGTAGTTTATCATTGAAAATACCGTATAATATAACGTAATATGTAGTGTATCATTGAAAATACCTTATAATATAACGTAATATGCAGTGTATCAATGAAAATACCTTATAATATAACGTAATATGCAGTGTATCATTGAAAATACCTTATGATATAACGTATTATGCAGTGTATCATTGAAAATACCTTATAATATATGGTAATTTGTAGTGTATCATTGAAAACACCTTATAATATAACGTAATATGCAGTGTATCATTGAAAATACCTTATGATATAACGTATTATGCAGTGTATCATTGAAAATACCTTATAATATATGGTAATTTGTAGTGTATCAATGAAAATACCTTATAACATAACGTAATATGCAGTGTAACCTTGAAAATACCTTATAATATATAGTAGTTTATCATTGAAAATACCTTATAATATATAGTAGTTTATCATTGAAAATACCTTATAATATAACGTAATATGCAGTGTATCATTGAAAACACCTTATAATATAACGTAATATGCAGTGTATCATTGAAAATACCTTATGATATAACGTATTATGCAGAGTATCATTGGAAATACATTATTATATAACGTAATATGCAGTGAATCATTGAAAATACCTTATAATATATAGTAATTTGTAGTTTATCAGTATAAATACCGTATAGTATAACTTAATATGCAGTGTATCTCTGAAAATACCTTAAAAAATAACGTGATATGCAGTCTATCATCGAAAATACCTTATAATATAACGTAATATGCAGTGTATCATTGAAAATACCTTATAATATAACGTAATATGCAGTGTATCATTGAAAATACCTTATGATATAACGTAATGTGCAGTATATCATTGAAAATACCTTATAATATAACGTAATATGCAGTGTATAATTGAAAATACCTTATAATAAAACGTAATGTGCAGTGTATCATTGAAGATACCTTATAATATATGGTAATTTGTAGTGTATCAATGAAAACACCTTATAATATAACGTAATATGCAGTGTATCATTGAAAATACCTTATAATAAAACGTAATATGCAATGTATCATTGAAAATACCTTATAATAAAACGTAATATGCAGTGTATCATTGAAAATACCTTATGATATAACGTATTATGCAGTGTAACCTTGAAAATACCTTATAATATATAGTAGTTTATCATTGAAAATACCTTATAATATATAGTAGTTTATCATTGAAAATACCTTATAATATAACGTAATATGCAGTGTATCATTGAAAACACCTTATAATATAACGTAATATGCAGTGTATCATTGAAAATACCTTATGATATAACGTATTATGCAGAGTATCATTGGAAATACATTATTATATAACGTAATATGCAGTGAATCATTGAAAATACCTTATAATATATAGTAATTTGTAGTTTATCAGTATAAATACCGTATAGTATAACTTAATATGCAGTGTATCTCTGAAAATACCTTAAAAAATAACGTGATATGCAGTCTATCATCGAAAATACCTTATAATATAACGTAATATGCAGTGTATCATTGAAAATACCTTATAATATAACGTAATATGCAGTGTGTCATTGAAAATACCTTATGATATAACGTAATGTGCAGTATATCATTGAAAATACCTTATAATAAAACGTAATATGCAGTGTATCATTGAAGATACCTTATAATATATGGTAATTTGTAGTGTATCAATGAAAATACCTTATAATATAACGTAATATTCTGTGTATCATTGAAAATACCTTATAATAAAACGTAATATGCAATGTATCATTGAAAATACCTTATAATAAAACGTAATATGCAGTGTATCATTGAAAATACCTTATAATATATCGTAATTTGTAGTGTATCATTGAAAATACCTTATAATATATGGTAATTTGTAGTGCATCAATGAAAATACCTTATAATATAACGTAATATGCAGTGTATCATTGAAAATACCTTATAATATAACGTAATATGCAGTGTGTCATTGAAAATACCTTATGATATAACGTAATGTGCAGTATATCATTGAAAATACCTTATAATATAACGTAATATGCAGTGTATAATTGAAAATACCTTATAATAAAACGTAATGTGCAGTGTATCATTGAAGATACCTTATAATATATGGTAATTTGTAGTGTATCAATGAAAACACCTTATAATATAACGTAATATGCAGTGTATCATTGAAAATACCTTATAATAAAACGTAATATGCAATGTATCATTGAAAATACCTTATAATAAAACGTAATATGCAGTGTATCATTGAAAATACCTTATGATATAACGTATTATGCAGTGTAACCTTGAAAATACCTTATAATATATAGTAGTTTATCATTGAAAATACCTTATAATATATAGTAGTTTATCATTGAAAATACCTTATAATATAACGTAATATGCAGTGTATCATTGAAAACACCTTATAATATAACGTAATATGCAGTGTATCATTGAAAATACCTTATGATATAACGTATTATGCAGAGTATCATTGGAAATACATTATTATATAACGTAATATGCAGTGAATCATTGAAAATACCTTATAATATATAGTAATTTGTAGTTTATCAGTATAAATACCGTATAGTATAACTTAATATGCAGTGTATCTCTGAAAATACCTTAAAAAATAACGTGATATGCAGTCTATCATCGAAAATACCTTATAATATAACGTAATATGCAGTGTATCATTGAAAATACCTTATAATATAACGTAATATGCAGTGTATCATTGAAAATACCTTATGATATAACGTAATGTGCAGTATATCATTGAAAATACCTTATAATAAAACGTAATATGCAGTGTATCATTGAAGATACCTTATAATATATGGTAATTTGTAGTGTATCAATGAAAATACCTTATAATATAACGTAATATTCTGTGTATCATTGAAAATACCTTATAATAAAACGTAATATGCAATGTATCATTGAAAATACCTTATAATAAAACGTAATATGCAGTGTATCATTGAAAATACCTTATAATATATCGTAATTTGTAGTGTATCATTGAAAATACCTTATAATATATGGTAATTTGTAGTGCATCAATGAAAATACCTTATAATATAACGTAATATGCAGTGTATCATTGAAAATACCTTATAATATAACGTAATATGCAGTGTATCATTGAAAATACCTTATGATATAACGTAATGTGCAGTATATCATTGAAAATACCTTATAATATAACGTAATATGCAGTGTATAATTGAAAATACCTTATAATAAAACGTAATGTGCAGTGTATCATTGAAGATACCTTATAATATATGGTAATTTGTAGTGTATCAATGAAAACACCTTATAATATAACGTAATATGCAGTGTATCATTGAAAATACCTTATAATATAACGTAATATGCAGTGTATCATTGAAAATACCTTATAATATAACGTAATATGCAGTGTATCATTGAAAATACCTTATGATATAACGTATTATGCAGTGTAACCTTGAAAATACCTTATAATATATAGTAGTTTATCATTGAAAATACCTTATAATATATAGTAGTTTATCATTGAAAATACCTTATAATATAACGTAATATGCAGTGTATCATTGAAAACACCTTATAATATAACGTAATATGCAGTGTATCATTGAAAATACCTTATGATATAACGTATTATGCAGAGTATCATTGGAAATACATTATTATATAACGTAATATGCAGTGAATCATTGAAAATACCTTATAATATATAGTAATTTGTAGTTTATCAGTATAAATACCGTATAGTATAACTTAATATGCAGTGTATCTCTGAAAATACCTTAAAAAATAACGTGATATGCAGTCTATCATCGAAAATACCTTATAATATAACGTAATATGCAGTGTATCATTGAAAATACCTTATAATATAACGTAATATGCAGTGTGTCATTGAAAATACCTTATGATATAACGTAATGTGCAGTATATCATTGAAAATACCTTATAATAAAACGTAATATGCAGTGTATCATTGAAGATACCTTATAATATATGGTAATTTGTAGTGTATCAATGAAAATACCTTATAATATAACGTAATATTCTGTGTATCATTGAAAATACCTTATAATAAAACGTAATATGCAATGTATCATTGAAAATACCTTATAATAAAACGTAATATGCAGTGTATCATTGAAAATACCTTATAATATATCGTAATTTGTAGTGTATCATTGAAAATACCTTATAATATATGGTAATTTGTAGTGCATCAATGAAAATACCTTATAATATAACGTAATATGCAGTGTATCATTGAAAATACCTTATAATATAACGTAATATGCAGTGTATCATTGAAAATACCTTATAATATAACGTAATATGCAGTGTATCATTGAAAATACCTTATAATATAACGTAATATGCAGTGTATTATTGAAAATACCTTAGAATATATGGTAATTCTAGTCTATCAATGAAAATACCTTATAATATAACGTAATATGCAGTGTATCAGTGAAAATACCTTATAATATATCGTAATTTGTAGTGTATCATTGAAAATACCTTATAATATATGGTAATATGCAGTCTATCATTGGAAATACCTTATAATATATACCGAAATTTTTTAGTGTATCATTGAAAATACCTTATAATATAACGTAATATGCAGTGTATCATTGAAAATACCTTATAATATAACGTAATATGCAGTGTATCATTGAAAATACCTTATAATATAACGTAATATGCAGTGTATCATTGAAAATACCTTATAATATAACATAATATGCAGTGTATCATTGAAAATACATTATAATATAACGTAATATGCAGTGTATCTTTGAAAATACCTTATAATATAACGTAATATGCAGTGTATCATTGAAAATACCTTAGAATATATGGTAATTTGTAGTGTATCATTGAAACTACCTTGTAATATATAGTAGTTTATCACTGAAAATATCTTATAATATAACGTAATATGCAGTGCATCATTGAAAATACCTTATAATATAACGTAATATGCGGTGTATCATTAAAAATACCTTATAATATAACGTAATATTCAGTGTATCAGTGAAAATACCTTATAATATATCGTAATTTGTAGTGTATCATTGAAACTACCTTGTAATATATAGTAGTTTATCATTGAAAATACCTTATAATATAACGTAATATGCAATGTATCATTGAAAATACCTTATAATAAAACGTAATATGCAGTGTATCATTGAAAATACCTTATAATAAAACGTAATATGCAGTGTATCATTGAAAATACCTTTAAATATATGGTAATTCTAGTCTATCAATGAAAATACCTTATAATATAACGTAATATGCAGTGTATCATTGAAAATACCTTATAATATATGGTAATTTGTAGTGCATCAATGAAAATACCTTATAATATAACGTAATATGCAGTGTATCATTGAAAATACCTTATAATATAACGTAATATGCAGTGTATCATTGAAAATACCTTATAATATATAGTAATTTGTAGTTTATCAGTATAAATACCGTATAGTATAACTTAATATGCAGTGTATCTCTGAAAATACCTTAAAAAATAACGTGATATGCAGTCTATCATCGAAAATACCTTATAATATAACGTAATATGCAGTGTATCATTGAAAATACCTTATAATATAACGTAATATGCAGTGTGTCATTGAAAATACCTTATGATATAACGTAATGTGCAGTATATCATTGAAAATACCTTATAATATAACGTAATATGCAGTGTATAATTGAAAATACCTTATAATAAAACGTAATGTGCAGTGTATCATTGAAGATACCTTATAATATATGGTAATTTGTAGTGTATCAATGAAAACACCTTATAATATAACGTAATATGCAGTGTATCATTGAAAATACCTTATAATATAACGTAATATGCAGTGTATCATTGAAAATACCTTATAATATAACGTAATATGCAGTGTATCATTGAAAATACCTTATAATATAACGTAATATGCAGTGTAACCTTGAAAATACCTTATAATATATAGTAGTTTATCATTGAAAATACCTTATAATATATAGTAGTTTATCATTGAAAATACCTTATAATATAACGTAATATGCAGTGTATCATTGAAAATACCTTATAATATAACGTAATATGCAGTGTATCATTGAAAATACCTTATGATATAACGTATTATGCAGAGTATCATTGGAAATACATTATTATATAACGTAATATGCAGTGAATCATTGAAAATACCTTATAATATATAGTAATTTGTAGTTTATCAGTATAAATACCGTATAGTATAACTTAATATGCAGTGTATCTCTGAAAATACCTTAAAAAATAACGTGATATGCAGTCTATCATCGAAAATACCTTATAATATAACGTAATATGCAGTGTATCATTGAAAATACCTTATAATATAACGTAATATGCAGTGTATCATTGAAAATACCTTATGATATAACGTAATGTGCAGTATATCATTGAAAATACCTTATAATAAAACGTAATATGCAGTGTATCATTGAAGATACCTTATAATATATGGTAATTTGTAGTGTATCAATGAAAATACCTTATAATATAACGTAATATTCTGTGTATCATTGAAAATACCTTATAATAAAACGTAATATGCAATGTATCATTGAAAATACCTTATAATAAAACGTAATATGCAGTGTATCATTGAAAATACCTTATAATATATCGTAATTTGTAGTGTATCATTGAAAATACCTTATAATATATGGTAATTTGTAGTGCATCAATGAAAATACCTTATAATATAACGTAATATGCAGTGTATCATTGAAAATACCTTATAATATAACGTAATATGCAGTGTATCATTGAAAATACCTTATAATATAACGTAATATGCAGTGTATCATTGAAAATACCTTATAATATAACGTAATATGCAGTGTATTATTGAAAATACCTTAGAATATATGGTAATTCTAGTCTATCAATGAAAATACCTTATAATATAACGTAATATGCAGTGTATCATTGAAAATACCTTATAATATATCGTAATTTGTAGTGTATCATTGAAAATACCTTATAATATATGGTAATATGCAGTCTATCATTGGAAATACCTTATAATATATACCGAAATTTTTTAGTGTATCATTGAAAATACCTTATAATATAACGTAATATGCAGTGTATCATTGAAAATACCTTATAATATAACGTAATATGCAGTGTATCATTGAAAATACCTTATAATATAACGTAATATGCAGTGTATCATTGAAAATACCTTATAATATAACATAATATGCAGTGTATCATTGAAAATACATTATAATATAACGTAATATGCAGTGTATCTTTGAAAATACCTTATAATATAACGTAATATGCAGTGTATCATTGAAAATACCTTAGAATATATGGTAATTTGTAGTGTATCATTGAAACTACCTTGTAATATATAGTAGTTTATCACTGAAAATATCTTATAATATAACGTAATATGCAGTGCATCATTGAAAATACCTTATAATATAACGTAATATGCGGTGTATCATTAAAAATACCTTATAATATAACGTAATATTCAGTGTATCAGTGAAAATACCTTATAATATATCGTAATTTGTAGTGTATCATTGAAACTACCTTGTAATATATAGTAGTTTATCATTGAAAATACCTTATAATATAACGTAATATGCAATGTATCATTGAAAATACCTTATAATAAAACGTAATATGCAGTGTATCATTGAAAATACCTTATAATAAAACGTAATATGCAGTGTATCATTGAAAATACCTTTAAATATATGGTAATTCTAGTCTATCAATGAAAATACCTTATAATATAACGTAATATGCAGTGTATCATTGAAAATACCTTATAATATATGGTAATTTGTAGTGCATCAATGAAAATACCTTATAATATAACGTAATATGCAGTGTATCATTGAAAATACCTTATAATATAACGTAATATGCAGTGTATCATTGAAAATACCTTATAATATAACGTAATATGCAGTGTATCATTGAAAATACCTTATAATATAACGTAATATGCAGTGTATCATTGAAAATATCTTAGAATATATGGTAATTCTAGTCTATCAATGAAAATACCTTATAATATAACGTAATATGCAGTGTATCAGTGAAAATACCTTATAATATATCGTAATTTGTAGTGTATCATTGAAAATACCTTATAATATATAGTAGTTTATCATTGAAAATACCTTATAATATAACGTAATATGCAGTGTATCATTGAAAATACCTTATAATAAAACGTAATATGCAGTGTATCATTGAAGATACCTTTTAATATATGGTAATTTGTAGTGTATCAATGAAAATACCTTATAATATAACGTAATATTCTGTATATCATTGAAAATACCTTATAATATAACGTAATATGCAGTGTATCATTGAAAATACCTTATAATATAACGTAATATGCAGTGTATCATTGAAAATACCTTAGAATATATGGTAATTCTAGTCTATCTATGAAAATACCTTATAATATAACGTAATATTCAGTGTATCAGTGAAAATACCTTATAATATATCGTAATTTGTAGTGTATCATTGAAAATACCTTATAATATATAGTAGTTTATCATTGAAAATACCTTATAATATAACGTAATATGCTGTGTATCAGTGAAAATACCTTATAATATATCGTAATTTGTAGTGTATCATTGAAAATACCTTATAATATATAGTAGTTTATCATTGAAAATACCTTATAATATAAAGTAATATGCTGTGTATCATTGAAAATACCTTATAATATATCGTAATTTGTAGTGTATCAATGAAAATACCTTATAATATAAAGTAATATGCAGTGTATAATTGAAAATACCTTATAATATATCGTAATTTGTAGTGTATCAATGAAAATACCTTATAATATAACTTAATATGCAGTGTATCATTGAAAATACCTTCTAATATAACATAATATGCAGTGTATCATTGAAAATACATTATAATATAACGTAATATGCAATGTATCATTGAAAATACCTTATAATAAAACGTAATATGCAGTGTATCATTGAAAATACCTTATAATAAAACGTAATATGCAGTGTATCATTGAAAATACCTTAAAATATATGGTAATTCTAGTCTATCAATGAAAATACCTTATAATATAACGTAATATGCAGTGTATCATTGAAAATACCTTATAATATAACGTAATATGCAGTGTATCATTGGAAATACCTTATAATATATCGTAATTTTTTAGTGTATCATTGAAAATACCTTATAATATATGGTAATTTGTAGTGTATCAATGACAATACCTTATAATATAACGTAATATGCAGTGTATAATTGAAAATACCTTATAATATAACGTAATATGCAGTGTATCATTGAAAATACCTTATAATATATGGTAATTTGTAGTGTATCAATGAAAATACCTTATAATATAACGTAATATTCTGTGTATCATTGAAAATACCTTATAATATAACGTAATATGCAGTGTATCATTGAAAATACCTTAGAATATATGGTAATTTGTAGTGTATCATTGAAACTACCTTGTAATATATAGTAGTTTATCACTGAAAATACCTTATAATATAACGTAATATGCAATGTATCATTGAAAATACCTTATAATAAAACGTAATATGCAGTGTATCATTGAAAATACCTTATAATATATCGTAATTTGTAGTGTATCATTGAAAATACCTTATAATATATGGTAATTTGTAGTGCATCAATGAAAATACCTTATAATATAACGTAATATGCAGTGTATAATTGAAAATACCTTATAATATAACGTAATATGCAGTGTATCATTGAAAATACCTTATAATATATGGTAATTTGTAGTGTATCAATGAAAATACCTTATAATATAACGTAATATTCTGTGTATCATTGAAAATACCTTATAATATAACGTAATATGCAGTGTATCATTGAAAATACCTTAGAATATATGGTAATTTGTAGTGTATCATTGAAACTACCTTGTAATATATAGTAGTTTATCACTGAAAATACCTTATAATATAACGTAATATGCAGTGTATCATTGAAAATACCTTATAATAAAACGTAATATGCAGTGTATCATTGAAAATACCTTATAATATATCGTAATTTGTAGTGTATCATTGAAAATACCTTATAATATACGGTAATTTGTAGTGCATCAATGAAAATACCTTATAATATAACGTAATATGCTGTGTATCATTGAAAATACCTTATAATATATCGTAATTTGTAGTGTATCAATGAAAATACCTTATAATATAAAGTAATATGCAGTGTATCATTGAAAATACCTTAGAATATATCGTAATTTGTAGTGTATCAATGAAAATACCTTATAATATAACGTAATATGCAGTGTATCATTGAAAATACCTTATAATATAACATAATATGCAGTGTATCAATGAAAATACATTATAATATAACGTAATATGCAGTGTATCATTGAAAATACCTTATAATAAAACGTAATATGCAGTGTATCATTGAAAATACCTTATAATAAAACGTAATATGCAGTGTATCATTGAAAATACCTTAAAATATATGGTAATTCTAGTCTATCAATGAAAATACCTTATAATATAACGTAATATGCAGTGTATCATTGAAAATACCTTATAATATAACGTAATATGCAGTGTATCATTGGAATTACCTTATAATATATCGTAATTTTTTAGTGTATCATTGAAAATACCTTATAATATATGGTAATTTGTAGTGTATCAATGACAATACCTTATAATATAACGTAATATGCAGTGTATAATTGAAAATACCTTATAATATAACGTAATATGCAGTGTATCATTGAAAATACCTTATAATATATGGTAATTTGTAGTGTATCAATGAAAATACCTTATAATATAACGTAATATTCTGTGTATCATTGAAAATACCTTATAATATAACGTAATATGCAGTGTATCATTGAAAATACCTTAGAATATATGGTAATTTGTAGTGTATCATTGAAACTACCTTGTAATATATAGTAGTTTATCACTGAAAATACCTTATAATATAACGTAATATGCAATGTATCATTGAAAATACCTTATAATAAAACGTAATATGCAGTGTATCATTGAAAATACCTTATAATATATCGTAATTTGTAGTGTATCATTGAAAATACCTTATAATATACGGTAATTTGTAGTGCATCAATGAAAATACCTTATAATATAACGTAATATTCTGTATATCATTGAAAATACCTTATAATATATCGTAATTTGTAGTGTATCAATGAAAATACCTTATAATATAACGTAATATGCAGTGTATCATTGAAAATACCTTAGAATATATGGTAATTCTAGTCTATCTATGAAAATACCTTATAATATAACGTAATATTCAGTGTATCAGTGAAAATACCTTATAATATATCGTAATTTGTAGTGTATCATTGAAAATACCTTATAATATATAGTAGTTTATCATTGAAAATACCTTATAATATAACGTAATATGCTGTGTATCAGTGAAAATACCTTATAATAAAACGTAATATGCAGTGTATCATTGAAAATACCTTATAATAAAACGTAATATGCAGTGTATCATTGAAAATACCTTAAAATATATGGTAATTCTAGTCTATCAATGAAAATACCTTATAATATAACGTAATATGCAGTGTATCATTGAAAATACCTTATAATATAACGTAATATGCAGTGTATCATTGGAAATACCTTATAATATATCGTAATTTTTTAGTGTATCATTGAAAATACCTTATAATATATGGTAATTTGTAGTGTATCAATGACAATACCTTATAATATAACGTAATATGCAGTGTATAATTGAAAATACCTTATAATATAACGTAATATGCAGTGTATCATTGAAAATACCTTATAATATATGGTAATTTGTAGTGTATCAATGAAAATACCTTATAATATAACGTAATATTCTGTGTATCATTGAAAATACCTTATAATATAACGTAATATGCAGTGTATCATTGAAAATACCTTAGAATATATGGTAATTTGTAGTGTATCATTGAAACTACCTTGTAATATATAGTAGTTTATCACTGAAAATACCTTATAATATAACGTAATATGCAATGTATCATTGAAAATACCTTATAATAAAACGTAATATGCAGTGTATCATTGAAAATACCTTATAATATATCGTAATTTGTAGTGTATCATTGAAAATACCTTATAATATATGGTAATTTGTAGTGCATCAATGAAAATACCTTATAATATAACGTAATATTCTGTGTATCATTGAAAATACCTTATAATATAACGTAATATGCAGTGTATCATTGAAAATACCTTAGAATATATGGTAATTTGTAGTGTATCATTGAAACTACCTTGTAATATATAGTAGTTTATCACTGAAAATACCTTATAATATAACGTAATATGCAATGTATCATTGAAAATACCTTATAATAAAACGTAATATGCAGTGTATCATTGAAAATACCTTATAATATATCGTAATTTGTAGTGTATCATTGAAAATACCTTATAATATACGGTAATTTGTAGTGCATCAATGAAAATACCTTATAATATAACGTAATATGCTGTGTATCATTGAAAATACCTTATAATATAACATAATATGCAGTGTATCAATGAAAATACATTATAATATAACGTAATATGCAGTGTATCATTGAAAATACCTTATAATAAAACGTAATATGCAGTGTATCATTGAAAATACCTTATAATAAAACGTAATATGCAGTGTATCATTGAAAATACCTTAAAATATATGGTAATTCTAGTCTATCAATGAAAATACCTTATAATATAACGTAATATGCAGTGTATCATTGAAAATACCTTATAATATAACGTAATATGCAGTGTATCATTGGAATTACCTTATAATATATCGTAATTTTTTAGTGTATCATTGAAAATACCTTATAATATATGGTAATTTGTAGTGTATCAATGACAATACCTTATAATATAACGTAATATGCAGTGTATAATTGAAAATACCTTATAATATAACGTAATATGCAGTGTATCATTGAAAATACCTTATAATATATGGTAATTTGTAGTGTATCAATGAAAATACCTTATAATATAACGTAATATTCTGTGTATCATTGAAAATACCTTATAATATAACGTAATATGCAGTGTATCATTGAAAATACCTTAGAATATATGGTAATTTGTAGTGTATCATTGAAACTACCTTGTAATATATAGTAGTTTATCACTGAAAATACCTTATAATATAACGTAATATGCAATGTATCATTGAAAATACCTTATAATAAAACGTAATATGCAGTGTATCATTGAAAATACCTTATAATATATCGTAATTTGTAGTGTATCATTGAAAATACCTTATAATATATCGTAATTTGTAGTGTATCATTGAAAATACCTTATAATATACGGTAATTTGTAGTGCATCAATGAAAATACCTTATAATATAACGTAATATTCTGTATATCATTGAAAATACCTTATAATATATCGTAATTTGTAGTGTATCAATGAAAATACCTTATAATATATCGTAATTTGTAGTGTATCATTGAAAATACCTTATAATATACGGTAATTTGTAGTGCATCAATGAAAATACCTTATAATATAACGTAATATTCTGTATATCATTGAAAATACCTTATAATATATCGTAATTTGTAGTGTATCAATGAAAATACCTTATAATATAACGTAATATGCAGTGTATCATTGAAAATACCTTAGAATATATGGTAATTCTAGTCTATCTATGAAAATACCTTATAATATAACGTAATATTCAGTGTATCAGTGAAAATACCTTATAATATATCGTAATTTGTAGTGTATCATTGAAAATACCTTATAATATATAGTAGTTTATCATTGAAAATACCTTATAATATAACGTAATATGCTGTGTATCAGTGAAAATACCTTATAATAAAACGTAATATGCAGTGTATCATTGAAAATACCTTATAATATAACGTAATATGCAGTGTATCATTGAAAATACCTTAAAATATATGGTAATTCTAGTCTATCAATGAAAATACCTTATAATATAACGTAATATGCAGTGTATCATTGAAAATACCTTATAATATAACGTAATATGCAGTGTATCATTGGAAATACCTTATAATATATCGTAATTTTTTAGTGTATCATTGAAAATACCTTATAATATATGGTAATTTGTAGTGTATCAATGACAATACCTTATAATATAACGTAATATGCAGTGTATAATTGAAAATACCTTATAATATAACGTAATATGCAGTGTATCATTGAAAATACCTTATAATATATGGTAATTTGTAGTGTATCAATGAAAATACCTTATAATATAACGTAATATTCTGTGTATCATTGAAAATACCTTATAATATAACGTAATATGCAGTGTATCATTGAAAATACCTTAGAATATATGGTAATTTGTAGTGTATCATTGAAACTACCTTGTAATATATAGTAGTTTATCACTGAAAATACCTTATAATATAACGTAATATGCAATGTATCATTGAAAATACCTTATAATAAAACGTAATATGCAGTGTATCATTGAAAATACCTTATAATATATCGTAATTTGTAGTGTATCATTGAAAATACCTTATAATATATGGTAATTTGTAGTGCATCAATGAAAATACCTTATAATATAACGTAATATTCTGTGTATCATTGAAAATACCTTATAATATAACGTAATATGCAGTGTATCATTGAAAATACCTTAGAATATATGGTAATTTGTAGTGTATCATTGAAACTACCTTGTAATATATAGTAGTTTATCACTGAAAATACCTTATAATATAACGTAATATGCAATGTATCATTGAAAATACCTTATAATAAAACGTAATATGCAGTGTATCATTGAAAATACCTTATAATATATCGTAATTTGTAGTGTATCATTGAAAATACCTTATAATATACGGTAATTTGTAGTGCATCAATGAAAATACCTTATAATATAACGTAATATGCTGTGTATCATTGAAAATACCTTATAATATATCGTAATTTGTAGTGTATCAATGAAAATACCTTATAATATAAAGTAATATGCAGTGTATCATTGAAAATACCTTATAATATATCGTAATTTGTAGTGTATCAATGAAAATACCTTATAATATAACGTAATATGCAGTGTATCATTGAAAATACCTTATAATATAACATAATATGCAGTGTATCAATGAAAATACATTATAATATAACGTAATATGCAGTGTATCATTGAAAATACCTTATAATAAAACGTAATATGCAGTGTATCATTGAAAATACCTTATAATATAACGTAATATGCAGTGTATCATTGAAAATACCTTAAAATATATGGTAATTCTAGTCTATCAATGAAAATACCTTATAATATAACGTAATATGCAGTGTATCATTGAAAATACCTTATAATATAACGTAATATGCAGTGTATCATTGGAATTACCTTATAATATATCGTAATTTTTTAGTGTATCATTGAAAATACCTTATAATATATGGTAATTTGTAGTGTATCAATGACAATACCTTATAATATAACGTAATATGCAGTGTATAATTGAAAATACCTTATAATATAACGTAATATGCAGTGTATCATTGAAAATACCTTATAATATATGGTAATTTGTAGTGTATCAATGAAAATACCTTATAATATAACGTAATATTCTGTGTATCATTGAAAATACCTTATAATATAACGTAATATGCAGTGTATCATTGAAAATACCTTAGAATATATGGTAATTTGTAGTGTATCATTGAAACTACCTTGTAATATATAGTAGTTTATCACTGAAAATACCTTATAATATAACGTAATATGCAGTGTATCATTGAAAATACCTTATAATAAAACGTAATATGCAGTGTATCATTGAAAATACCTTATAATATATCGTAATTTGTAGTGTATCATTGAAAATACCTTATAATATACGGTAATTTGTAGTGCATCAATGAAAATACCTTATAATATAACGTAATATGCTGTGTATCATTGAAAATACCTTATAATATATCGTAATTTGTAGTGTATCAATGAAAATACCTTATAATATAAAGTAATATGCAGTGTATCATTGAAAATACCTTATAATAAAACGTAATATGCAGTGTATCATTGAAAATACCTTATAATATATCGTAATTTGTAGTGTATCATTGAAAATACCTTATAATATACGGTAATTTGTAGTGCATCAATGAAAATACATTGTAATATAACGTAATATGCAGTGTATCATTGAAAATACCTTATAATAAAACGTAATATGCAGTGTATCATTGAAAATACCTTATAATAAAACGTAATATGCAGTGTATCATTGAAAATACCTTAAAATATATGGTAATTCTAGTCTATCAATGAAAATACCTTATAATATAACGTAATATGCAGTGTATCATTGAAAATACCTTATAATATAACGTAATATGCAGTGTATCATTGAAAATACCTTATAATATAACGTAATATGCAGTGTATCATTGAAAATACCTTATAATATAACGTAATATGCAGTGTATCATTGAAAATACCTTATAATATAACGTAATATGCAGTGTATCAGTGAAAATACCTTATAATATATCGTAATTTGTAGTGTATCATTGAAAATACCTTATAATATATAGTAGTTTATCATTGAAAATACCTTATAATATAACGTAATATGCAGTGTATCATTGAAAATACCTTATAATATAACGTAATATTCTGTGTATCATTGAAAATACCTTATAATATAACGTAATATGCAGTGTATCATTGAAAATACCTTATAATATAAAGTAATATGCTGTGTATCATTGAAAATACCTTATAATATATCGTAATTTGTAGTGTATCAATGAAAATACCTTATAATATAAAGTAATATGCAGTGTATCATTGAAAATACCTTATAATATATCGTAATTTGTAGTGTATCAATGAAAATACCTTATAATATAACGTAATATGCAGTGTATCATTGAAAATACCTTATAATATAACATAATATGCAGTGTATCATTGAAAATACATTATAATATAACGTAATATGCAATGTATCATTGAAAATACCTTATAATAAAACGTAATATGCAGTGTATCATTGAAAATACCTTATAATAAAACGTAATATGCAGTGTATCATTGAAAATACCTTAAAATGTATGGTAATTCTAGTCTATCAATGAAAATACCTTATAATATAACGTAATATGCAGTGTATCATTGAAAATACCTTATAATATAACGCAATATGCAGTGTATCATTGGAAATACCTTATAATATATCGTAATTTTTTAGTGTATCATTGAAAATACCTTATAATATATGGTAATTTGTAGTGTATCAATGACAATACCTTATAATATAACGTAATATGCAGTGTATAATTGAAAATACCTTATAATATAACGTAATATGCAGTGTATCATTGAAAATACCTTATAATATATGGTAATTTGTAGTGTATCAATGAAAATACCTTATAATATAACGTAATATTCTGTGTATCATTGAAAATACCTTATAATATAACGTAATATGCAGTGTATCATTGAAAATACCTTAGAATATATGGTAATTTGTAGTGTATCATTGAAACTACCTTGTAATATATAGTAGTTTATCACTGAAAATACCTTATAATATAACGTAATATGCAATGTATCATTGAAAATACCTTATAATAAAACGTAATATGCAGTGTATCATTGAAAATACCTTATAATATATCGTAATTTGTAGTGTATCATTGAAAATACCTTATAATATATGGTAATTTGTAGTGCATCAATGAAAATACCTTATAATATAACGTAATATGCAGTGTATCATTGAAAATACCTTATAATATAACGTAATATGCAGTGTATCATTGAAAATACCTTATAATATATGGTAATTTGTAGTGTATCAATGAAAATACCTTATAATATAACGTAATATTCTGTGTATCATTGAAAATACCTTATAATATAACGTAATATGCAGTGTATCATTGAAAATACCTTAGAATATATGGTAATTTGTAGTGTATCATTGAAACTACCTTGTAATATATAGTAGTTTATCACTGAAAATACCTTATAATATAACGTAATATGCAATGTATCATTGAAAATACCTTATAATAAAACGTAATATGCAGTGTATCATTGGAAATACCTTATAATATATCGTAATTTTTTAGTGTATCATTGAAAATACCTTATAATATATGGTAATTTGTAGTGTATCAATGACAATACCTTATAATATAACGTAATATGCAGTGTATAATTGAAAATACCTTATAATATAACGTAATATGCAGTGTATCATTGAAAATACCTTATAATATATGGTAATTTGTAGTGTATCAATGAAAATACCTTATAATATAACGTAATATTCTGTGTATCATTGAAAATACCTTATAATATAACGTAATATGCAGTGTATCATTGAAAATACCTTATAATATAACGTAATATGCAGTGTATCATTGAAAATACCTTAGAATATATGGTAATTCTAGTCTATCAATGAAAATACCTTATAATATAACGTAATATGCAGTGTATCAGTGAAAATACCTTATAATATATCGTAATTTGTAGTGTATCATTGAAAATACCTTATAATATATAGTAGTTTATCATTGAAAATACCTTATAATATAACGTAATATGCAGTGTATCATTGAAAATACCTTATAATATAACGTAATATTGTGTGTATCATTGAAAATACCTTATAATAAAACGTAATATGCAGTGTATCATTGAAAATACCTTAGAATATATGGTAATTTGTAGTGTATCATTGAAACTACCTTGTAATATATAGTAGTTTATCACTGAAAATACAATATAATATAACGTAATATGCAATGTATCATTGAAAAAACCTTATAATAAAACGTAATATGCAGTGTATCATTGAAAATACCTTATAATAAAACGTAATATGCAGTGTATCATTGAAAATACCTTATAATATAACGTAATATGCAGTGTATCTTTGAAAATACCTTATAATATAACGTAATATGCAGTGTATCATTGAAAATACCTTAGAATATATGGTAATTCTAGTCTATCAATGAAAATACCTTATAATATAACGTAATATGCAGTGTATCAGTGAAAATACCTTATAATATATCGTAATTTGTAGTGTATCATTGAAAATACCTTATAATATATCGTAATTTGTAGTGTATCATTGAAAATACCTTATAATATATGGTAATTTGTAGTGCATCAATGAAAATACCTTATAATATAACGTAATATGCAGTGTATCATTGAAAATACCTTATAATATAACGTAATATGCAGTGTATCATTGAAAATACCTAATAATAAAACGTAATATGCAGTGTATCATTGAAGATACCTTATAATATATGGTAATTTGTAGTGTATCAATGAAAATACCTTATAATATAACGTAATATGCAGTGTATCATTGAAAATACGTTAGAATATATGGTAATTCTAGTCTATCTATGAAAATACCTTATAATATAACGTAATATGCAGTGTATCATTGAAAATACCTTATAATATAACGTAATATGCAGTGTATCATTGGAAATACCTTATAATATATCGTAATTTTTTAGTGTATCATTGAAAATACCTTATAATATATGGTAATTTGTAGTGTATCAATGACAATACCTTATAATATAACGTAATATGCAGTGTATAATTGAAAATACCTTATAATATAACGTAATATGCAGTGTATCATTGAAAATACCTTATAATATATGGTAATTTGTAGTGTATCAATGAAAATACCTTATAATATAACGTAATATGCAGTGTATCATTGAAAATACCTTATAATATAACATAATATGCAGTGTATCATTGAAAATACATTATAATATAACGTAATATGCAATGTATCATTGAAAATACCTTATAATAAAACGTAATATGCAGTGTATCATTGAAAATACCTTATAATAAAACGTAATATGCAGTGTATCATTGAAAATACCTTAAAATATATGGTAATTCTAGTCTATCAATGAAAATACCTTATAATATAACGTAATATGCAGTGTATCATTGAAAATACCTTATAATATAACGTAATATGCAGTGTATCATTGGAAATACCTTATAATATATCGTAATTTTTTAGTGTATCATTGAAAATACCTTATAATATATGGTAATTTGCAGTGTATCAATGAAAATGCCTTATAATATAACGTAATATGCAGTGTATAATTGAAAATACCTTATAATATGACGTAATATGCAGTGTATCATTGAAAATACCTTATAATATAACGTAATATGCAGTGTATCATTGAAAATACCTTATAATATAACGTAATATGCAGTGTATCATTGAAAATACCTTATAATATAACGTAATATGCAGTGTATCATTGAAAATACCTTAGAATATATGGTAATTCTAGTCTATCAATGAAAATACCTTATAATATAACGTAATATGCAGTGTATCAGTGAAAATACCTTATAATATAACGTAATATGCAGTGTATCATTGAAAATACCTTATAATAAAACGTAATATGCAGTGTATCATTGAAAATACCTTATAATATAACGTAATATGCAGTGTATCATTGAAAATACCTTATAATATAACGTAATATGCAGTGTATCATTGAAAATACCTTATAATATAACGTAATATGCAGTGTATCATTGAAAATACCTTAGAATATATGGTAATTCTAGTCTATCAATGAAAATACCTTATAATATAACGTAATATGCAGTGTATCAGTGAAAATACCTTATAATATATCGTAATTTGTAGTGTATAATTGAAAATACCTTATAATATAACGTAATATGCAGTGTATCATTGAAAATACCTTATAATATATGGTAATTTGTAGTGTATCAATGAAAATACCTTATAATATAACATAATATATAGTAGTTTATCACTGAAAATACATTATAATATAACGTAATATGCAATGTATCATTGAAAAAAACCTTATAATAAAACGTAATATGCAGTGTATCATTGAAAATACCTTATAATAAAACGTAATATGCAGTGTATCATTGAAGATACCTTATAATATATGGTAATTTGTAGTGTATCAATGAAAATACCTTATAATATAACATAATATTCTGTGTATCATTGAAAATACCTTATAATATATCGTAATTTGTAGTGTATCATTGAAAATACCTTATAATATATGGTAATTTGTAGTGCATCAATGAAAATACCTTATAATATAACGTAATATGCAGTGTATAATTGAAAATACCTTATAATATAACGTAATATGCAGTGTATCATTGAAAATACCTTATAATATATGGTAATTTGTAGTGTATCAATGAAAATACCTTATAATATAACGTAATATTCTGTGTATCATTGAAAATACCTTATAATATAACGTAATATGCAGTGTATCATTGAAAATACCTTAGAATATATGGTAATTTGTAGTGTATCATTGAAACTACCTTGTAATATATAGTAGTTTATCACTGAAAATACCTTATAATATAACGTAATATGCAATGTATCATTGAAAATACCTTATAATAAAACGTAATATGCAGTGTATCATTGAAAATACCTTATAATATATCGTAATTTGTAGTGTATCATTGAAAATACCTTATAATATATGGTAATTTGTAGTGCATCAATGAAAATACCTTATAATATAACGTAATATGCAGTGTATCATTGAAAATACCTTATAATATAACGTAATATGCAGTGTATCATTGAAAATACCTTATAATATAACGTAATATGCAGTGTATCATTGAAAATACCTTATAATATAACGTAATATGCAGTGTATCATTGAAAATACCTTAGAATATATGGTAATTCTAGTCTATCAATGAAAATACCTTATAATATAACGTAATATGCAGTGTATCAGTGAAAATACCTTATAATATATCGTAATTTGTAGTGTATCATTGAAAATACCTTATAATATATAGTAGTTTATCATTGAAAATACCTTATAATATAACGTAATATGCAGTGTATCATTGAAAATACCTTATAATATAACGTAATATGCAGTGTATCATTGAAAATACCTTATAATATAACGTAATATGCAGTGTATCATTGAAAATACCTTATAATATAACGTAATATGCAGTGTATCATTGAAAATACCTTATAATATAACGTAATATGCAGTGTATCATTGAAAATACCTTATAATAAAACGTAATATGCAGTGTATCATTGAAGATACCTTATAATATATGGTAATTTGTAGTGTATCAATGAAAATACCTTATAATATAACGTAATATTCCGTGTATCATTGAAAATACCTTATAATATAACGTAATATGCAGTGTATCATTGAAAATACCTTATAATATAACGTAATATGCAGTGTATCATTGAAAATACCTTAGAATATATGGTAATTCTAGTCTATCTATGAAAATACCTTATAATATAACGTAATATTCAGTGTATCAGTGAAAATACCTTATAATATATCGTAATTTGTAGTGTATCATTGAAAATACCTTATAATATATCGTAATTTGTAGTGTATCAATGAAAATACCTTATAATATAACGTAATATGCAGTGTATCATTGAAAATACCTTATAATATAACATAATATGCAGTGTATCATTGAAAATACATTATAATATAACGTAATATGCAATGTATCATTGAAAATACCTTATAATAAAACGTAATATGCAGTGTATCATTGAAAATACCTTATAATAAAACGTAATATGCAGTGTATCATTGAAAATACCTTAAAATATATGGTAATTCTAGTCTATCAATGAAAATACCTTATAATATAACGTAATATGCAGTGTATCATTGAAAATACCTTATAATATAACGTAATATGCAGTGTATCATTGGAAATACCTTATAATATATCGTAATTTTTTAGTGTATCATTGAAAATACCTTATAATATATGGTAATTTGTAGTGTATCAATGACAATACCTTATAATATAACGTAATATGCAGTGTATAATTGAAAATACCTTATAATATAACGTAATATGCAGTGTATCATTGAAAATACCTTATAATATATGGTAATTTGTAGTGTATCAATGAAAATACCTTATAATATAACGTAATATTCTGTGTATCATTGAAAATACCTTATAATATAACGTAATATGCAGTGTATCATTGAAAATACCTTATAATATAACGTAATATGCAGTGTATCATTGAAAATACCTTAGAATATATGGTAATTCTAGTCTATCAATGAAAATACCTTATAATATAACGTAATATGCAGTGTATCAGTGAAAATACCTTATAATATATCGTAATTTGTAGTGTATCATTGAAAATACCTTATAATATATAGTAGTTTATCATTGAAAATACCTTATAATATAACGTAATATGCAGTGTATCATTGAAAATACCTTATAATATAACGTAATATTGTGTGTATCATTGAAAATACCTTATAATATAACGTAATATGCAGTGTATCATTGAAAATACCTTAGAATATATGGTAATTTGTAGTGTATCATTGAAACTACCTTGTAATATATAGTAGTTTATCACTGAAAATACAATATAATATAACGTAATATGCAATGTATCATTGAAAAAACCTTATAATAAAACGTAATATGCAGTGTATCATTGAAAATACCTTATAATAAAACGTAATATGCAGTGTATCATTGAAAATACCTTATAATATAACGTAATATGCAGTGTATCTTTGAAAATACCTTATAATATAACGTAATATGCAGTGTATCATTGAAAATACCTTAGAATATATGGTAATTCTAGTCTATCAATGAAAATACCTTATAATATAACGTAATATGCAGTGTATCAGTGAAAATACCTTATAATATATCGTAATTTGTAGTGTATCATTGAAAATACCTTATAATATATCGTAATTTGTAGTGTATCATTGAAAATACCTTATAATATATGGTAATTTGTAGTGCATCAATGAAAATACCTTATAATATAACGTAATATGCAGTGTATCATTGAAAATACCTTATAATATAACGTAATATGCAGTGTATCATTGAAAATACCTAATAATAAAACGTAATATGCAGTGTATCATTGAAGATACCTTATAATATATGGTAATTTGTAGTGTATCAATGAAAATACCTTATAATATAACGTAATATGCAGTGTATCATTGAAAATACGTTAGAATATATGGTAATTCTAGTCTATCTATGAAAATACCTTATAATATAACGTAATATGCAGTGTATCATTGAAAATACCTTATAATATAACGTAATATGCAGTGTATCATTGGAAATACCTTATAATATATCGTAATTTTTTAGTGTATCATTGAAAATACCTTATAATATATGGTAATTTGTAGTGTATCAATGACAATACCTTATAATATAACGTAATATGCAGTGTATAATTGAAAATACCTTATAATATAACGTAATATGCAGTGTATCATTGAAAATACCTTATAATATATGGTAATTTGTAGTGTATCAATGAAAATACCTTATAATATAACGTAATATGCAGTGTATCATTGAAAATACCTTATAATATAACATAATATGCAGTGTATCATTGAAAATACATTATAATATAACGTAATATGCAATGTATCATTGAAAATACCTTATAATAAAACGTAATATGCAGTGTATCATTGAAAATACCTTATAATAAAACGTAATATGCAGTGTATCATTGAAAATACCTTAAAATATATGGTAATTCTAGTCTATCAATGAAAATACCTTATAATATAACGTAATATGCAGTGTATCATTGAAAATACCTTATAATATAACGTAATATGCAGTGTATCATTGGAAATACCTTATAATATATCGTAATTTTTTAGTGTATCATTGAAAATACCTTATAATATATGGTAATTTGCAGTGTATCAATGAAAATGCCTTATAATATAACGTAATATGCAGTGTATAATTGAAAATACCTTATAATATGACGTAATATGCAGTGTATCATTGAAAATACCTTATAATATAACGTAATATGCAGTGTATCATTGAAAATACCTTATAATATAACGTAATATGCAGTGTATCATTGAAAATACCTTATAATATAACGTAATATGCAGTGTATCATTGAAAATACCTTAGAATATATGGTAATTCTAGTCTATCAATGAAAATACCTTATAATATAACGTAATATGCAGTGTATCAGTGAAAATACCTTATAATATAACGTAATATGCAGTGTATCATTGAAAATACCTTATAATAAAACGTAATATGCAGTGTATCATTGAAAATACCTTATAATATAACGTAATATGCAGTGTATCATTGAAAATACCTTATAATATAACGTAATATGCAGTGTATCATTGAAAATACCTTATAATATAACGTAATATGCAGTGTATCATTGAAAATACCTTAGAATATATGGTAATTCTAGTCTATCAATGAAAATACCTTATAATATAACGTAATATGCAGTGTATCAGTGAAAATACCTTATAATATATCGTAATTTGTAGTGTATAATTGAAAATACCTTATAATATAACGTAATATGCAGTGTATCATTGAAAATACCTTATAATATATGGTAATTTGTAGTGTATCAATGAAAATACCTTATAATATAACATAATATTCTGTGTATCATTGAAAATACCTTATAATATAACGTAATATGCAGTGTATCATTGAAAATACCTTAGAATATATGGTAATTTGTAGTGTATCATTGAAACTACCTTGTAATATATAGTAGTTTATCACTGAAAATACCTTATAATATAACGTAATATGCAATGTATCATTGAAAATACCTTATAATAAAACGTAATATGCAGTGTATCATTGAAAATACCTTATAATATATCGTAATTTGTAGTGTATCATTGAAAATACCTTATAATATATGGTAATTTGTAGTGCATCAATGAAAATACCTTATAATATAACGTAATATGCAGTGTATCATTGAAAATACCTTATAATATAACGTAATATGCAGTGTATCATTGAAAATACCTTATAATATAACGTAATATGCAGTGTATCATTGAAAATACCTTAGAATATATGGTAATTCTAGTCTATCAATGAAAATACCTTATAATATAACGTAATATGCAGTGTATCAGTGAAAATACCTTATAATATATCGTAATTTGTAGTGTATCATTGAAAATACCTTATAATATATAGTAGTTTATCATTGAAAATACCTTATAATATAACGTAATATGCAGTGTATCATTGAAAATACCTTATAATATAACGTAATATGCAGTGTATCATTGAAAATACCTTATAATAAAACGTAATATGCAGTGTATCATTGAAGATACCTTATAATATATGGTAATTTGTAGTGTATCATTGAAAATACCTTATAATATAACGTAATATGCAGTGTATCATTGAAAATACCTTATAATATAACGTAATATGCAGTGTATCATTGAAAATACCTTATAATAAAACGTAATATGCAGTGTATCATTGAAGATACCTTATAATATATGGTAATTTGTAGTGTATCAATGAAAATACCTTATAATATAACGTAATATTCTGTGTATCATTGAAAATACCTTATAATATAACGTAATATGCAGTGTATCATTGAAAATACCTTAGAATATATGGTAATTTGTAGTGTATCATTGAAACTACCTTGTAATATATAGTAGTTTATCACTGAAAATACATTATAATATAACGTAATATGCAATGTATCATTGAAAAAACCTTATAATAAAACGTAATATGCAGTGTATCATTGAAAATACCTTATAATAAAACGTAATATGCAGTGTATCATTGAAAATACCTTATAATATAACGTAATATGCAGTGTATCATTGAAAATACCTTATAATATAACGTAATATGCAGTGTATCATTGAAAATACCTTAGAATATATGGTAATTCTAGTCTATCAATGAAAATACCTTATAATATAACGTAATATGCAGTGTATCAGTGAAAATACCTTATAATATATCGTAATTTGTAGTGTATCATTGAAAATACCTTATAATATATCGTAATTTGTAGTGTATCAATGAAAATACCTTATAATATAACATAATATTCTGTGTATCATTGAAAATACCTTATAATATAACGTAATATGCAGTGTATCATTGAAAATACCTTAGAATATATGGTAATTTGTAGTGTATCATTGAAACTACCTTGTAATATATAGTAGTTTATCACTGCAAATACCTTATAATATAACGTAATATGCAATGTATCATTGAAAATACCTTATAATAAAACGTAATATGCAGTGTATCATTGAAAATACCTTATAATATATCGTAATTTGTAGTGTATCATTGAAAATACCTTATAATATATGGTAATTTGTAGTGCATCAATGAAAATACCTTATAATATAACGTAATATGCAGTGTATCATTGAAAATACCTTATAATATAACGTAATATGCAGTGTATCATTGAAAATACCTTATAATATAACGTAATATGCAGTGTATCATTGAAAATACCTTATAATATAACGTAATATGCAGTGTATCATTGAAAATACCTTATAATATAACGTAATATGCAGTGTATCATTGAAAATACCTTAGAATATATGGTAATTTGTAGTGTATCATTGAAACTACCTTGTAATATATAGTAGTTTATCACTGAAAATACCTTATAATATAACGTAATATGCAATGTATCATTGAAAATACCTTATAATAAAACGTAATATGCAGTGTATCATTGAAAATACCTTATAATATATCGTAATTTGTAGTGTATCATTGAAAATACCTTATAATATATGGTAATTTGTAGTGCATCAATGAAAATACCTTATAATATAACGTAATATGCAGTGTATCATTGAAAATACCTTATAATATAACGTAATATGCAGTGTATCATTGAAAATACCTTATAATATAACGTAATATGCAGTGTATCATTGAAAATACCTTATAATATAACGTAATATGCAGTGTATCATTGAAAATACCTTATAATATAACGTAATATGCAGTGTATCATTGAAAATACCTTAGAATATATGGTAATTCTAGTCTATCAATGAAAATACCTTATAATATAACGTAATATGCAGTGTATCAGTGAAAATACCTTATAATATATCGTAATTTGTAGTGTATCATTGAAAATACCTTATAATATATAGTAGTTTATCATTGAAAATACCTTATAATATAACGTAATATGCAGTGTATCATTGAAAATACCTTATAATATAACGTAATATGCAGTGTATCATTGAAAATACCTTATAATAAAACGTAATATGCAGTGTATCATTGAAGATACCTTATAATATATGGTAATTTGTAGTGTATCAATGAAAATACATTATAATATAACGTAATATTCTGTGTATCATTGAAAATACCTTATAATATAACGTAATATGCAGTGTATCATTGAAAATACCTTAGAATATATGGTAATTTGTAGTGTATCATTGAAACTACCTTGTAATATATAGTAGTTTATCACTGAAAATACATTATAATATAACGTAATATGCAATGTATCATTGAAAAAACCTTATAATAAAACGTAATATGCAGTGTATCATTGAAAATACCTTATAATAAAACGTAATATGCAGTGTATCATTGAAGATACCTTATAATATATGGTAATTTGTAGTGTATCAATGAAAATACCTTATAATATAACATAATATTCTGTGTATCATTGAAAATACCTTATAATATAACGTAATATGCAGTGTATCATTGAAAATACCTTAGAATATATGGTAATTTGTAGTGTATCATTGAAACTACCTTGTAATATATAGTAGTTTATCACTGAAAATACCTTATAATATAACGTAATATGCAATGTATCATTGAAAATACCTTATAATAAAACGTAATATGCAGTGTATCATTGAAAATACCTTATAATATATCGTAATTTGTAGTGTATCATTGAAAATACCTTATAATATATGGTAATTTGTAGTGCATCAATGAAAATACCTTATAATATAACGTAATATGCAGTGTATCATTGAAAATACCTTATAATATGACGTAATATGCAGTGTATCATTGAAAATACCTTATAATATAACGTAATATGCAGTGTATCATTGAAAATACCTTATAATATAACGTAATATGCAGTGTATCATTGAAAATACCTTATAATATAACGTAATATGCAGTGTATCATTGAAAATACCTTAGAATATATGGTAATTCTAGTCTATCAATGAAAATACCTTATAATATAACGTAATATGCAGTGTATCAGTGAAAATACCTTATAATATATCGTAATTTGTAGTGTATCATTGAAAATACCTTATAATATATAGTAGTTTATCATTGAAAATACCTTATAATATAACGTAATATGCAGTGTATCATTGAAAATACCTTATAATATAACGTAATATGCAGTGTATCATTGAAAATACCTTATAATAAAACGTAATATGCAGTGTATCATTGAAAATACCTTATAATATAACGTAATATGCAGTGTATCATTGAAAATACCTTATAATATAACGTAATATGCAGTGTATCATTGAAAATACCTTATAATATAACGTAATATGCAGTGTATCATTGAAAATACCTTAGAATATATGGTAATTCTAGTCTATCAATGAAAATACCTTATAATATAACGTAATATGCAGTGTATCAGTGAAAATACCTTATAATATATCGTAATTTGTAGTGTATCATTGAAAATACCTTATAATATATGGTAATTTGTAGTGCATCAATGAAAATACCTTATAATATAACGTAATATGCAGTGTATCATTGAAAATACCTTATAATATAACGTAATATGCAGTGTATCATTGAAAATACCTTAGAATATATGGTAGTTTGTAGTGTATCATTGAAACTACCTTGTAATATATAGTAGTTTATCACTGAAAATACCTTATAATATAACGTAATATGCAATGTATCATTGAAAATACCTTATAATAAAACGTAATATGCAGTGTATCATTGAAAATACCTTATAATATATCGTAATTTGTAGTGTATCATTGAAAATACCTTATAATATATGGTAATTTGTAGTGCATCAATGAAAATACCTTATAATATAACGTAATATGCAGTGTATCATTGAAAATACCTTATAATATAACGTAATATGCAGTGTATCATTGAAAATACCTTATAATATAACGTAATATGCAGTGTATCATTGAAAATACCTTAGAATATATGGTAATTCTAGTCTATCAATGAAAATACCTTATAATATAACGTAATATGCAGTGTATCAGTGAAAATACCTTATAATATATCGTAATTTGTAGTGTATCATTGAAAATACCTTATAATATGTAGTAGTTTATCATTGAAAATACCTTATAATATAACGTAATATGCAGTGTATCATTGAAAATACCTTAAAATATAACGTAATATGCAGTGTATCATTGAAAATACCTTATAATATATCGTAATTTGTAGTGTATCAATGAAAATACCTTATAATAAAACGTAATATGCAGTGTATCATTGAAAATACCTTAAAATATATGGTAATTCTAGTCTATCAATGAAAATACCTTATAATATAACGTAATATGCAGTGTATCATTGAAAATACCTTATAATATAACGTAATATGCAGTGTATCATTGGAAATACCTTATAATATATCGTAATTTTTTAGTGTATCATTGAAAATACCTTATAATATATGGTAATTTGTAGTGTATCAATGACAATACCTTATAATATAACGTAATATGCAGTGTATAATTGAAAATACCTTATAATATAACGTAATATGCAGTGTATCATTGAAAATACCTTATAATATATGGTAATTTGTAGTGTATCAATGAAAATACCTTATAATATAACGTAATATTCTGTGTATCATTGAAAATACCTTATAATATAACGTAATATGCAGTGTATCATTGAAAATACCTTAGAATATATGGTAATTTGTAGTGTATCATTGAAACTACCTTGTAATATATAGTAGTTTATCACTGAAAATACCTTATAATATAACGTAATATGCAATGTATCATTGAAAATACCTTATAATAAAACGTAATATGCAGTGTATCATTGAAAATACCTTATAATATATCGTAATTTGTAGTGTATCATTGAAAATACCTTATAATATATGGTAATTTGTAGTGCATCAATGAAAATACCTTATAATATATGGTAATTTGTAGTGTATCAATGACAATACCTTATAATATAACGTAATATGCAGTGTATAATTGAAAATACCTTATAATATAACGTAATATGCAGTGTATCATTGACAATACCTTATAATATATGGTAATTTGTAGTGTATCAAAGAAAATACCTTATAATATAACGTAATATGCAGTGTATAATTGAAAATACCTTATAATATAACGTAATATGCAGTGTATCATTGAAAATACCTTATAATATATGGTAATTTGTAGTGTATCAATGAAAATACCTTATAATATAACGTAATATTCTGTGTATCATTGAAAATACCTTATAATATAACGTAATATGCAGTGTATCATTGAAAATACCTTAGAATATATGGTAATTTGTAGTGTATCATTGAAACTACCTTGTAATATATAGTAGTTTATCACTGAAAATACCTTATAATATAACGTAATATGCAATGTATCATTGAAAATACCTTATAATAAAACGTAATATGCAGTGTATCATTGAAAATACCTTATAATATATCGTAATTTGTAGTGTATCATTGAAAATACCTTATAATATATGGTAATTTGTAGTGCATCAATGAAAATACCTTATAATATATGGTAATTTGTAGTGTATCAATGAAAATACCTTATAATATAACGTAATATGCAGTGTATCATTGAAAATACCTTATAATATAACGTAATATGCAGTGTATCATTGACAATACCTTATAATATATGGTAATTTGTAGTGTATCAATGAAAATACCTTATAATATAACGTAATATTCTGTGTATCATTGAAAATACCTTATAATATAACGTAATATGCAGTGTATCATTGAAAATACCTTAGAATATATGGTAATTTGTAGTGTATCATTGAAACTACCTTGTAATATATAGTAGTTTATCACTGAAAATACCTTATAATATAACGTAATATGCAATGTATCATTGAAAATACCTTATAATAAAACGTAATATGCAGTGTATCATTGAAAATACCTTATAATATATCGTAATTTGTAGTGTATCATTGAAAATACCTTATAATATATGGTAATTTGTAGTGCATCAATGAAAATACCTTATAATATAACGTAATATGCAGTGTATCATTGAAAATACCTTATAATATAACGTAATATGCAGTGTATCATTGAAAATACCTTATAATATAACGTAATATGCAGTGTATCATTGAAAATACCTTAGAATATATGGTAATTCTAGTCTATCAATGAAAATACCTTATAATATAACGTAATATGCAGTGTATCAGTGAAAATACCTTATAATATATCGTAATTTGTAGTGTATCATTGAAAATACCTTATAATATATAGTAGTTTATCATTGAAAATACCTTATAATATAACGTAATATGCAGTGTATCATTGAAAATACCTTAAAATATAACGTATTATGCAGTGTATCATTGAAAATACCTTATAATATATCGTAATTTGTAGTGTATCAATGAAAATACCTTATAATAAAACGTAATATGCAGTGTATCATTGAAAATACCTTAAAATATATGGTAATTCTAGTCTATCAATGAAAATACCTTATAATATAACGTAATATGCAGTGTATCATTGAAAATACCTTATAATATAACGTAATATGCAGTGTATCATTGGAAATACCTTATAATATATCGTAATTTTTTAGTGTATCATTGAAAATACCTTATAATATATGGTAATTTGTAGTGTATCAATGACAATACCTTATAATATAACGTAATATGCAGTGTATAATTGAAAATACCTTATAATATATCGTAATTTGTAGTGTATCATTGAAAATACCTTATAATATATGGTAATTTGTAGTGCATCAATGAAAATACCTTATAATATAACGTAATATGCAGTGTATCATTGAAAATACCTTATAATATAACGTAATATGCAGTGTATCATTGAAAATACCTTATAATATAACGTAATATGCAGTGTATCATTGAAAATACCTTATAATATAACGTAATATGCAGTGTATCATTGAAAATACCTTATAATATAACGTAATATGCAGTGTATCATTGAAAATACCTTAGAATATATGGTAATTCTAGTCTATCAATGAAAATACCTTATAATATAACGTAATATGCAGTCTATCAGTGAAAATACCTTATAATATATCGTAATTTGTAGTGTATCATTGAAAATACCTTATAATATATAGTAGTTTATCATTGAAAATACCTTATAATATAACGTAATATGCAGTGTATCATTGAAAATACCTTATAATATAACGTAATATGCAGTGTATCATTGAAAATACCTTATAATAAAACGTAATATGCAGTGTATCATTGAAGATACCTTATAATATATGGTAATTTGTAGTGTATCAATGAAAATACATTATAATATAACGTAATATTCTGTGTATCATTGAAAATACCTTATAATATAACGTAATATGCAGTGTATCATTGAAAATACCTTAGAATATATGGTAATTTGTAGTGTATCATTGAAACTACCTTGTAATATATAGTAGTTTATCACTGAAAATACATTATAATATAACGTAATATGCAATGTATCATTGAAAAAACCTTATAATAAAACGTAATATGCAGTGTATCATTGAAAATACCTTATAATAAAACGTAATATGCAGTGTATCATTGAAGATACCTTATAATATATGGTAATTTGTAGTGTATCAATGAAAATACCTTATAATATAACATAATATTCTGTGTATCATTGAAAATACCTTATAATATATCGTAATATGCAGTGTATCATTGAAAATACCTTAGAATATATGGTAATTTGTAGTGTATCATTGAAACTACCTTGTAATATATAGTAGTTTATCACTGAAAATACCTTATAATATAACGTAATATGCAATGTATCATTGAAAATACCTTATAATAAAACGTAATATGCAGTGTATCATTGAAAATACCTTATAATATATCGTAATTTGTAGTGTATCATTGAAAATACCTTATAATATATGGTAATTTGTAGTGCATCAATGAAAATACCTTATAATATAACGTAATATGCAGTGTATCATTGAAAATACCTTATAATATAACGTAATATGCAGTGTATCATTGAAAATACCTTATAATATAACGTAATATGCAGTGTATCAATGAAAATACCTTATAATATAACGTAATATTCTGTGTATCATTGAAAATACCTTATAATATAACGTAATATGCAGTGTATCATTGAAAATACCTTAGAATATATGGTAATTTGTAGTGTATCATTGAAACTACCTTGTAATATATAGTAGTTTATCACTGAAAATACCTTATAATATAACGTAATATGCAATGTATCATTGAAAATACCTTATAATAAAACGTAATATGCAGTGTATCATTGAAAATACCTTATAATATAACGTAATATGCAGTGTATCATTGAAAATACCTTAGAATATATGGTAATTTGTAGTGTATCATTGAAACTACCTTGTAATATATAGTAGATTATCACTGAAAATACCTTATAATATAACGTAATATGCAATGTATCATTGAAAATACCTTATAATATAACGTAATATGCAGTGTATCATTGAAAATACCTTATAATATATCGTAATTTGTAGTGTATCATTGAAAATACCTTATAATATAACGTAATATGCAGTGTATCATTGAAAATACCTTAGAATATATGGTAATTCTTGTCTATCAATGAAAATACCTTATAATATAACGTAATATGCAGTGTATCAGTGAAAATACCTTATAATATATCGTAATTTGTAGTGTATCAATGAAAATACCTTATAATATATAGTAGTTTATCATTGAAAATACCTTATAATATAACGTAATATGCAGTGTATCATTGAAAATACCTTAAAATATAACGTAATATGCAGTGTATCATTGAAAATACCTTATAATATATCGTAATTTGTAGTGTATCATTGAAAATACCTTATAATAAAACGTAATATGCAGTGTATCATTGAAAATACCTTAAAATATATGGTAATTCTAGTCTATCAATGAAAATACCTTATAATATAACGTAATATGCAGTGTATCATTGAAAATACCTTATAATATAACGTAATATGCAGTGTATCATTGGAAATACCTTATAATATATCGTAATTTTTTAGTGTATCATTGAAAATACCTTATAATATATGGTAATTTGTAGTGTATCAATGACAATACCTTATAATATAACGTAATATGCAGTGTATCATTGAAAATACCTTAGAATATAACGTAATATGCAGTGTATCATTGAAAATACCTTATAATATATGGTAATTTGTAGTGTATCAATGAAAATACCTTATAATATAACGTAATATTCTGTGTATCATTGAAAATACCTTATAATATAACGTAATATGCAGTGTATCATTGAAAATACCTTATAATATATCGTAATTTGTAGTGCATCAATGAAAATACCTTATAATATAACGTAATATGCAGTGTATCAATGAAAATACCTTATAATATAACGTAATATTCTGTGTATCATTGAAAATACCTTATAATATAACGTAATATGCAGTGTATCATTGAAAATACCTTAGAATATATGGTAATTTGTAGTGTATCATTGAAACTACCTTGTAATATATAGTAGTGTATCATTGAAAATACCTTATAATATAACGTAATATGCAGTGTATCAATGAAAATACCTTATAATATAACGTAATATTCTGTGTATCATTGAAAATACCTTATAATATAACGTAATATTCTGTGTATCATTGAAAATACCTTAGAATATATGGTAATTTGTAGTGTATCATTGAAACTACCTTGTAATATATAGTAGTTTATCACTGAAAATACCTTATAATATAACGTAATATGCAATGTATCATTGAAAATACCTTATAATAAAACGTAATATGCAGTGTATCATTGAAAATACCTTAGAATATATGGTAATTTGTAGTGTATCATTGAAACTACCTTGTAATATATAGTAGTTTATCACTGATAATACCTTATAATATAACGTAATATGCAATGTATCATTGAAAATACCTTATAATAAAACGTAATATGCAGTGTATCATTGAAAATACCTTATAATATATCGTAATTTGTAGTGCATCAATTAAAATACCTTATAATATAACGTAATATGCAGTGTATCATTGAAAATACCTTATAATATAACGTAATATGCAGTGTATCATTGAAAATACCTTATAATATAACGTAATATGCAGTGTATCATTGAAAATACCTTAGAATATATGGTAATTTGTAGTGTATCATTGAAACTACCTTGTAATATATAGTAGTTTATCACTGAAAATACCTTATAATATAACGTAATATGCAATGTATCATTGAAAATACCTTATAATAAAACGTAATATGCAGTGTATCATTGAAAATACCTTATAATATATCGTAATTTGTAGTGTATCATTGAAAATACCTTATAATATAACGTAATATGCAGTGTATCATTGAAAATACCTTAGAATATATGGTAATTCTAGTCTATCAATGAAAATACCTTATAATATAACGTAATATGCAGTGTATCATTGAAAATACCTTATAATATAACGTAATATGCAGTGTATCATTGAAAATACCTTATAATATAACGTAATATGCAGTGTATCATTGAAAATACCTTATAATATAACGTAATATGCAGTGTATCATTGAAAATACCTTATAATATATCGTAATTTGTAGTGTATTATTGAAAATACCTTATAATATATAATAGTTTATCATTGAAAATACCTTATAATATAACGTAATATGCAGTGTATCATTGAAAATACCTTATAATATAACGTAATATGCAGTGTATCATTGAAAATACCTTATAATATAACGTAATATGCAGTGTATCATTGAAAATACCTTATAATAAAACGTAATATGCAGTGTATCATTGAAGATACCTTATAATATATGGTAATTTGTAGTGTATCAATGAAAATACCTTATAATATAACGTAATATTCTGTGTATCATTGAAAATACCTTGTTCGGGATTCGAAATACGAAATTTGCCGGCTGTAACGCCAACCGTCGAGCGACGCTCGCTACATTGGTTTTTCTATGTGTTTAGAATCGCGTAGCGATCACCCGTTACCGTCGCGCGTGAACGCGCAATCTTTGTCCGCGTTCGCGCCACGTAAAGCCGAATTCCGCGACGTGAATCCGCTTAATTTCGGAAAACAATGATTAACCGATACATCCTGAGCCAATCCCGATCGACCACGCGTTATGTTCGACTATTATTTAAGGGCTCCTCATGTCGGAGCGAGCTCTCTTCCTCTCCAGTTTGCGAACAACCGTCATCGCGCACCTTTAAAGCTAGAGTTAATTTTCGAAACCAAAAGTCTCGCGGAAATATCATTGTTCGATCTCACGTTTCTCTCGCACGGTTCTCTCTCTCGTTTCTCCCGAAACGCGTCGCGCTTCGCGATTCTGCCCGCGAACAAGATATCCGTCGATCGCGTGGAAGATCTCCGTTCGCGGCAGCTCCCGGCAAGGCTGCTCAAGATTTCCGTCGCGCCCCGACGGCAGAAATCCGGTACGCATCGGTTTGCGTGCGTTTCGAGAGCGAATCGCGCGGTGAAGTGCACCGTTCGGTTGAATAAAGTGCAGTAAACACAATTTCAGTTTAGTTTCTCACTCCCTTATTCCTTTCGGTGTCCTCGCGCGTTCAACCCTGAACGATCCCAGCAATCAGGCGAATTCCGACCGTCGGTCGACGCCGAACATTTTGGTCATTCGAGCCGGATCGTGAGGACACGTCCACGAAAGTGAGTGAGTCAAGAAACTAGTTTTCCGTGCGTCATGGCGGATATAATCGAAGCCCACATGCCGATGCAGCAAGCGATCGAGCGAGCGATGACCAACCTGAAGAAGCTGGGGAAAGGAAACTGGACAAAAGCTACCCTTAGGACGAGGATCGTCCACCTCCAGGATCAGTGGAGAAAGTTCGAGGTCGGCCATGCACGCCTTTTCACGACCATCCCTCCGGCGGAAAGGGCGACGCTGCCGTATTTCACTGTGGACCATTTCGCGAAGACGGAGGAAACATACCTCGAGACGCTGGCATTCATGACGTCCATTCTCGACGAATTGAACGGCGGAGCAGTAAGTCAAACAACTTCTTCGGACGGCGGACACGCGTGTCCGTCGGTCCCCGACAATCAGCTACCACGCATCAACGTTCCGCAGTTCGATGGCCAATTCGAGGCCTGGGAAGCGTTTCGCGACAAATTCTCCGCCCTCATAATCGAAAACGAATCGTTACATGATGTTACGCGACTCCACCATTTAAATTCCGCTCTCAAAGGTCGCGCGCTTGCTTGCATCGGAAATTTAGCAATCACCGCGGCAAATTTCCCAATCGCGTGGAACATGTTGAAAACGCGTTACGAAAATCCGCGACGTCTTATTACGGCGCATCTTTCGGCATTACAAGATCAACCTGCTCTATCGCATGAATCCGCGTCGGATCTCCAAGACCTCCGCGACCGGGTCCGCGCTACTGTCGAAGCCTTAAAAAAGCTTGGAAGGACCCCAGAGGATCTTTGGAACGATGTCCTAGTTCACATGGTCTCCCAAAAACTGGACCCCTCGACGCGGAGGGCGTGGAAAATTAAAATCGGCGACGACGTGAAGCCGCCGTCATTCGAAACGTTGTCGAAGTTTGTCGACAGTCGCGTCCGCGCTCTCGAAGAATTCGGGACAAATGCGACTCAGACGCCCTCCTCGCGTCCTCGCGCCTCGACTCGACCTGCAGCCGGTTCGTCTCGTGTTCATGCTGCGACCACTTCGCAAGATGCCACGACTCCGCGCCCCCCGTGCCCGGTGTGTCGGGCTTCGCACCCCTTCAGTTGCTGTCCGAAATTCCTATCGAGGAGTCCGCGAGACCGTCGCGAGCTCGTCAAGACACATTCCCGTTGCTTCAATTGCTTGAGCCACAGCCACCCAGCGCGAGAGTGTAAGAGCAAGTTTTCATGCCGCGTGTGTCACAAAAAGCACCACTCACTGTTACATGAAGAAGTAACTCCAGCGGCATCGCCGAATCCGGAGTCCTCCACGGAAACACCGGTCCCATCCTCCGAAGTGAAATCGCATTTCGCGTCTACCCTCGCGGCCCCGAGCTCAACGATCCTGTTGGCCACCGCGTGGGTGCAAATCAGCGTCCCGTCGGGCCGCTGCGTCACAGTCAGAGCCCTGGTCGATCAGGGCTCAGAATCAAGTTTCGTTACAGAAGCAATGGTCAACCTATTGCATGCTAAACGGACCCGCGTTGCGACATCCATTTCCGCCGTCGGCGGAGTCCACGCCGGTACCGTGCGCCATGCCGTGCGCCTCCACGTCGCCCCTCGCGAGTCCGACTCTCCCTCTGTCGCGACCACGGCGCTCGTTCTAAAATCCCTCTCGACGTATATGCCGAAGCGCATTGAAGATGCTCGAGTTCTCGCGCATCTATCGCAGTTAAATTGGGCCGATCCGGATCCTTCGAGTCCGGCGGCAATTCATCTCCTTCTCGGTGCAGACATTTATTCGGAAATAATTCTGGAAGGTCTACGGAAAGGTTCACGCGGGCAACCCATTGCCCAAGAGACAATTTTCGGTTGGGTCATCTCTGGGCCCATCTCCTCTCTGTCGAGCGACGCCCGAATCCCGACAGGGTCGCGCTCTCATACAAGCTCGATTTCTAGTGTTGCCATGCATCACTGCGTTCAAGACGACACTCTCTCAAGCGAGCTTCGTCGATTCTGGGAGATAGAAGAAATTCCCTCAAACTCTCCCCTCACCACAGAGGAAGAACAGTGTGAGCTGCATTTCCGAACTCACATGTCGCGAACGGCCGACGGGCGCTACATTGTTCGTCTTCCGTTTCGAAAGGGCCCCCCAATTGACATAGGGCAGTCTGGTTTAGCCGCGGACAAGGTCATGCAAGCGATTCAACGCAAACTTAGCATGCAACCTTCTCTGGCCGCTGAATATCAGGAGTTTCTCCGCGAATATGAGGCCCTTGGACACATGCGTCGCGCGCCAGATTCGCCTTCGCAGTCTCAGTGCGTGTATATTCCGCATCATCCCGTGTTACGCGACGATAGCGTCACGACTCACCTTCGCGTTGTCTTCAACGCTTCCAGTGTCACCTCGAACGGGTCCACTTTGAATGACCACTTGTTGCCGGGCCCAAAGCTTCAGATCGACCTTTCTGCGGTCATTCTTCGGTGGCGAACCTTTCGATTTGTCTACACTGCAGACATTGCAAAAATGTACCGTCAGATACTTGTCGACCCGCGCGACGTTGATTATCAACGCATCCTCTGGAGGAATTCTCCCTCCGATGCCACGCAGTCGTATCAGCTGTTAACGGTCACTTATGGTATGAATTGCGCTCCATTCTTAGCTCTCCGTGTTCTCCAACAACTAGTCGAGGATGAAGGAGATCGATACCCGCTAGCAGTCCCGGTCTTACGTTCTCATATTTACGTCGACGATGTGCTCTTCGGCGGCGATGACATTCCCACTATTCGCCAGTCCCGGGAACAGCTCGTCAATTTGTTGCAACGCGGTAATATGAAGCTGCGTAAGTGGGCCAGCAATTCGGCTACATTTCTGTCCGACATTGATCCTGACGATCATGGTTTGGCTTGTTCGAAAACTCTCGCTCCCGACGATCGAGTCAAAATCCTCGAGATCAGCTGGAACCCTTCCCGCGACACTTTTCAATTCAACGTAACTCTATCGGACACGTTGCCGTCCACCAAACGCGCCATTCTCTCGACAATCGCAAGATTGTATGACCCCCTCGGATGGGTCACTCCCGCAATAATAAGCGCAAAGATTTTAATCCAAGGTCTCTGGCGCCTCCGCGTCGGTTGGGATGACCCCATTCCGGATCAGTCCCTTGAACAGTGGAGAGCCATATATGCGCGGCTTCCACTCCTGAACGGGCTCCAAATTGACCGGTGGATCGGGTTCCACCCGGAAACATCGAAAATCGAACTCCACGGATTCGCGGACGCGTCGACGGTCGCCTACGCAGCCGTCGTTTTCGCTCGCTGTCAGTCAGCGGCCGGGACCGTCACAGTCTCGTTGCTTGCGGGAAAGTCAAAGGTTGCTCCGCTGACTCCGTTGACCATTCCCCGCCTTGAACTGCAAGCTGCTGCTCTCCTTGCTCGTCTCGTGAACTTCGTTGCGTCCTCCCTTGACCTTCGAGAAGTTCCGTGCACCTGTTGGACCGATTCTACGGTGGCGCTAGCGTGGTTGCAATGTCACCCTTCCAAATGGAAGACATTCGTCGCCAACCGTGTTGCCGACGTTCAAACGCGTCTTCCAAATGCTACCTGGCGGCATGTGCCGACAGCGGAAAACCCAGCTGATTGCGCGTCGCGCGGTATTCATAGTGACGATCTGCTCCAACATTCTCTTTGGTGGCACGGCCCAGCTTGGCTGCGCCGTGAAACAACGGAGTGGCCCCTCCAACCTGGACCATTCGTTGTAGAGGACTCACCAGAGTCAAAGGTCGTCCTCCACAGTCTGACCCCCGCTCCCGATTGGGACCTAGTTTCCCGATTTTCGAGTTGGCCTAAATTAATTCGAGTAACGGCCTATGTTCAACGTTTCATTCGGCATTCGCGCAGCAGGCGGCTTATCGGATCTGGTAATCCTCAGGGGCGTGCCCTCTCAGCTGCCGAATGCACAACGGCCAAACTCTTTTGGTTGCGACGCATTCAAAATGGCCAATTTCTCGCAGAAATCACTGCTCTCGCCAAGGGACAACCACTTTCTCCAAAGAGCCCAATCGATGCGCTAAACCCGTTCCTCGATAAGGACGGAATACTTCGAGTAGGAGGTCGGCTGCGTAACGCTCCTCTGCCAAACCCCTCCAAGCATCCAATTTTGCTTGCTCCGCACCCTTTGGTGCGTCTAATCATCGAGCAAGTCCACGCCAGGACCTTGCACGCAGGCGTGCAGCTCACCCTCTTCACTCTTCGCCAAGAATATTGGGTCTTACGAGCTCGGGGCCTAGTGAAGGCTGCAATTCACGCGTGTGTAAGATGCGTTCGAGAACGAGCCGCGGTCCCAGTCCAGCTAATGGGAGAACTCCCTTCCGCGAGAGTGACTCCACCGTCAAAACCCTTCTCGCATTGCGGTCTGGACTACGCCGGACCCATAAACATCCGCGCCTCCGGTGGCCGAGGCATAACTTCCCGCAAAGCTTACATAGCACTTTTCGTCTGCATGGCCACAAAGGCCATTCACCTCGAATTAGTTGCGGACTACTCAACGGCAGCGTTTCTTAATGCCTACGTTCGTTTCTGCTCTCGTCGCGGGTTGCCGGAAAAAATGTACTCCGATAACGGAACAACGTTCGTCGGAGCGAGTCGCGAATTAAACAATTCGTACCGTGCCGCGATCCGGGACCCAGACTTTCAAAATCGAACGGCTAGTGACGGTGTGGCGTGGCACTTCATCCCCCCGTCTGCGCCGCATTTCGGCGGTCTGTGGGAGGCAGGTGTGAAAAGCGTCAAGCATCATCTCCGTCGCGTCCTCGGTGATCGTACGTTAACGTTCGAGGAATTCACAACGCTTCTCTGCGCGATCGAGGCCTGCCTTAATTCACGTCCCATCGCACCTCTATCCGATGTTCTCGACGATTATGAACCGCTTACGCCGGGTCATTTTCTGGTCGGATCCGCCCTCTCGGCCCCCCCGCAACCCTCGTTGCTTGATATCGCCGAAAACCGCCTCTCGAGATGGCAACTTGTTCGCCACGCGACCGAGAGATTTTGGAAATTATGGCAACACGACTACGTCAACACGCTTCAGCAGCGCGCAAAGTGGCGTCGCGTTCGCCCTTCAATCTCGATCGGCCAGCTAGTCCTCCTACGGAACTCGATGCTCCCTGCTTGCAAATGGGAACTCGGACGGGTAGTACAGATTCACCCTGGTGACGACAACCACGTTCGGGTGGTCACTGTAAAAACGGCCACCACATGTTTTCGTCGCCCCATTGCGAAGCTCTGCCCGCTGCCCGTCACGTGCGATCAAACTCCCTGAACGGAGTTTTCAAAAAAAAAAAAAATTGTAAATTGCGTGTAATATAGTTCTAGCGCCGTTGTTTATGCGTATACGTCCCAAGACCAATCGCTCTCGCGCGCGGTCGATTCACGCGCCGCGCCCCACGCTCCGTCAAGGCGGGCGGTTCTATGTAATCCTTGCGTCTTCGTTACATTTAACTATTGTACATTCATCAATGCATAGTCACGGTTTCCACGGCGGGCGGTCAACCGTGCTCTCGAGTTTGAGATTGGCGTTCGCGGGTATTGTAAAACGCATTCTCTCTATCGTTTAAGTTTCGTAGCGCTGCCGTGCCGCCCCGCTATTCTCTGCGTATGCATGCGTCTTCGTGTTATTTCGAAACTAGTGTTTCGAGGCGGGCGGTATGTTCGGGATTCGAAATACGAAATTTGCCGGCTGTAACGCCAACCGTCGAGCGACGCTCGCTACATTGGTTTTTCTATGTGTTTAGAATCGCGTAGCGATCACCCGTTACCGTCGCGCGTGAACGCGCAATCTTTGTCCGCGTTCGCGCCACGTAAAGCCGAATTCCGCGACGTGAATCCGCTTAATTTCGGAAAACAATGATTAACCGATACATCCTGAGCCAATCCCGATCGACCACGCGTTATGTTCGACTATTATTTAAGGGCTCCTCATGTCGGAGCGAGCTCTCTTCCTCTCCAGTTTGCGAACAACCGTCATCGCGCACCTTTAAAGCTAGAGTTAATTTTCGAAACCAAAAGTCTCGCGGAAATATCATTGTTCGATCTCACGTTTCTCTCGCACGGTTCTCTCTCTCGTTTCTCCCGAAACGCGTCGCGCTTCGCGATTCTGCCCGCGAACAAGATATCCGTCGATCGCGTGGAAGATCTCCGTTCGCGGCAGCTCCCGGCAAGGCTGCTCAAGATTTCCGTCGCGCCCCGACGGCAGAAATCCGGTACGCATCGGTTTGCGTGCGTTTCGAGAGCGAATCGCGCGGTGAAGTGCACCGTTCGGTTGAATAAAGTGCAGTAAACACAATTTCAGTTTAGTTTCTCACTCCCTTATTCCTTTCGGTGTCCTCGCGCGTTCAACCCTGAACGATCCCAGCAATCAGGCGAATTCCGACCGTCGGTCGACGCCGAACATACCTTATAATATAACGTAATATGCAGTGTATCATTGAAAATACCTTAGAATATATGGTAATTTGTAGTGTATCATTGAAACTACCTTGTAATATATAGTAGTTTATCACTGAAAATACATTATAATATAACGTAATATGCAATGTATCATTGAAAAAACCTTATAATAAAACGTAATATGCAGTGTATCATTGAAAATACCTTATAATAAAACGTAATATGCAGTGTATCATTGAAGATACCTTATAATATATGGTAATTTGTAGTGTATCAATGAAAATACCTTATAATATAACGTAATATTCTGTTTATCATTGAAAATACCTTATAATAAAACGTAATATGCAGTGTATCATTGAAAATACCTTATAATATAACGTAATATGCAGTGTATCATTGAAAATACCTTATAATATAACGTAATATGGAGTGTATCATTGAAAATACCTTAGAATATATGGTAATTTGTAGTGTATCATTGAAACTACCTTGTAATATATAGTAGTTTATCACTGATAATACCTTATAATATAACGTAATATGCAATGTATCATTGAAAATACCTTATAATAAAACGTAATATGCAGTGTATCATTGAAAATACCTTATAATATATCGTAATTTGTAGTGCATCAATGAAAATACCTTATAATATAACGTAATATGCAGTGTATCATTGAAAATACCTTAGAATATATGGTAATTTGTAGTGTATCATTGAAACTACCTTGTAATATATAGTAGTTTATCACTGAAAATACATTATAATATAACGTAATATGCAATGTATCATTGAAAAAACCTTATAATAAAACGTAATATGCAGTGTATCATTGAAAATACCTTATAATAAAACGTAATATGCAGTGTATCATTGAAGATACCTTATAATATATGGTAATTTGTAGTGTATCAATGAAAATACCTTATAATATAACGTAATATTCTGTTTATCATTGAAAATACCTTATAATAAAACGTAATATGCAGTGTATCATTGAAAATACCTTATAATATAACGTAATATGCAGTGTATCATTGAAAATACCTTATAATATAACGTAATATGGAGTGTATCATTGAAAATACCTTAGAATATATGGTAATTTGTAGTGTATCATTGAAACTACCTTGTAATATATAGTAGTTTATCACTGATAATACCTTATAATATAACGTAATATGCAATGTATCATTGAAAATACCTTATAATAAAACGTAATATGCAGTGTATCATTGAAAATACCTTATAATATATCGTAATTTGTAGTGCATCAATGAAAATACCTTATAATATAACGTAATATGCAGTGTATCATTGAAAATACCTTATAATATAACGTAATATGCAGTGTATCATTGAAAATACCTTATAATATAACGTAATATGCAGTGTATCATTGAAAATACCTTATAATATAACGTAATATGCAGTGTATCATTGAAAATACCTTAGAATATATGGTAATTCTAGTCTATCAATGAAAATACCTTATAATATAACGTAATATGCAGTGTATCAGTGAAAATACCTTATAATATATGGTAATTTGTAGTGTATCATTGAAACTACCTTGTAATATATAGTAGTTTATCACTGATAATACCTTATAATATAACGTAATATGCAATGTATCATTGAAAATACCTTATAATATAACGTAATATGCAGTGTATCATTGAAAATACCTTAGAATATATGGTAATTTGTAGTGTATCATTGAAACTACCTTGTAATATATAGTAGTTTATCACTGATAATACCTTATAATATAACGTAATATGCAATGTATCATTGAAAATACCTTATAATAAAACGTAATATGCAGTGTATCATTGAAAATACCTTATAATATAACGTAATATGCAGTGTATCATAGAAAATACCTTAGAATATATGGTAATTCTAGTCTATCAATGAAAATACCTTATAATATAACGTAATATGCAGTGTATCAGTGAAAATACCTTATAATATATCGTAATTTGTAGTGTATCATTGAAAATACCTTATAATATATAGTAGTTTATCATTGAAAATACCTTATAATAAAACGTAATATGCAGTGTATCAGTGAAAATACCTTATAATATATCGTAATTTGTAGTGTATCATTGAAAATACCTTATAATATATAGTAGTTTATCATTGAAAATACCTTATAATATAACGTAATATGCTGTGTATCATTGAAAATACCTTATAATATAACGTAATATGCAGTGTATCATTGAAAATACCTTATAATATAACGTAATATGCAGTGTATCATTGAAAATACCTTATAATAAAACGTAATATGCAGTGTATCATTGAAGATACCTTATAATATATGGTAATTTGTAGTGTATCAATGAAAATACCTTATAATATAACGTAATATTCTGTTTATCATTGAAAATACCTTATAATAAAACGTAATATGCAGTGTATCATTGAAAATACCTTATAATATAACGTAATATGCAGTGTATCATTGAAAATACCTTATAATATAACGTAATATGGAGTGTATCATTGAAAATACCTTATAATAAAACGTAATATGCAGTGTATCATTGAAGATACCTTATAATATATGGTAATTTGTAGTGTATCAATGAAAATACCTTATAATATAACGTAATATTCTGTGTATCATTGAAAATACCTTATAATAAAACGTAATATGCAATGTATCATTGAAAATACCTTATAATAAAACGTAATATGCAGTGTATCAGTGAAAATACCTTATAATATATCGTAATTTGTAGTGTATCCTTGAAAATACCTTATAATACATAGTAGTTTATCATTGAAAATACCTTATAATATAACGTAATATGCAGTGTATCATTGAAAATACCTTATAATATATCGTAATTTGTAGTGTATCATTGAAAATACCTTATAATATATTGTAGTTTATCATTGAAAATACCTTATAATATAACGTAATATGCAGTGTATCATTGAAAATACCTTATAATATATCGTAATTTGTAGTGTATCATTGAAAATACCTTATAATATATGGTAATTTGTAGTGTTTCATTGAAACTACCTTGTAATATATAGTAGTTTATCACTGAAAATACCTTATAATATAACGTAATATGCAATGTATCATTGAAAATACCTTATAATAAAACGTAATATGCAGTGTATCATTGAAAATACCTTATAATATATCGTAATTTGTAGTTTATCATTGAAAATACCTTATAATATATGGTAATTTGTAGTGCATCAATGAAAATACCTTATAATATAACGTAATATGCAGTGTATCATTGAAAATACCTTATAATATAACGTAATATGCAGTGTATCATTGAAAATACCTTATAATATAACGTAATATGCAGTGTATCATTGAAAATACCTTATAATATATAGTAGTTTATCATTGAAAATACCTTATAATATAACGTAATATGCAGTGTATCATTGAAAATACCTTATAATATAACGTAATATGCAGTGTATCATTGAAAATACCTTATAATATAACGTAATATGCAGTGTATCATTGAAAATACCTTATAATAAAACGTAATATGCAGTGTATCATTGAAGATACCTTATAATATATGGTAATTTGTAGTGTATCAATGAAAATACCTTATAATATAACGTAATATTCTGTGTATCATTGAAAATACCTTATAATATAACGTAATATGCAGTGTATCATTGAAAATACCTTAGAATATATGGTAATTTGTAGTGTATCATTGAAACTACCTTGTAATATATAGTAGTTTATCACTGAAAATACATTATAATATAACGTAATATGCAATGTATCATTGAAAATACCTTATAATAAAACGTAATATGCAGTGTATCATTGAAAATACCTTATAATAAAACGTAATATGCAGTGTATCATTGAAGATACCTTATAATATATGGTAATTTGTAGTGTATCATTGAAAATACCTTATAATATAACGTAATATTCTGTGTATCATTGAAAATACCTTATAATAAAACGTAATATGCAGTGTATCATTGAAAATACCTTATAATATAACGTAATATGCAGTGTATCATTGATAATACCTTATAATATAACGTAATATGCAGTGTATCATTGAAAATACCTTATAATAAAACGTAATATGCAGTGTATCATTGAAGATACCTTATAATATATCGTAATTTGTAGTGTATCATTGAAAATACCTTATAATATAACGTAATATGCAGTGTATCATTGAAAATACCTTATAATATAACGTAATATGCAGTGTATCATTGAAAATACCTTGGAATATATGGTAATTTGTAGTGTATCATTGAAACTACCTTGTAATATATAGTAGTTTATCACTGAAAATACATTATAATATAACGTAATATGCAATGTATCATTGAAAATACCTTATAATAAAACGTAATATGCAGTGTATCATTGAAAATACCTTATAATAAAACGTAATATGCAGTGTATCATTGAAGATACCTTATAATATATGGTAATTTGTAGTGTATCAATGAAAATACCTTATAATATAACGTAATATTCTGTGTATCATTGAAAATACCTTATAATAAAACGTAATATGCAGTGTATCATTGAAAATACCTTATAATATAACGTAATATGCAGTGTATCATTGAAAATACCTTATAATATATGGTAATTTGTAGTGTATCAGTGAAAATACCTTATAATATATCGTAATTTGTAGTGTATCATTGAAAATACCTTATAATATATTGTAGTTTATCATTGAAAATACCTTATAATATAACGTAATATGCAGTGTATCATTGAAAATACCTTATAATATATCGTAATTTGTAGTGTATCATTGAAAATACCTTATAATATATGGTAATTTGTAGTGTTTCATTGAAAATACCTTGTAATATATAGTAGTTTATCATTGAAAATACCTTATAATATAACGTAATATGCAATGTATCATTGAAAATACCTTATAATAAAACGTAATATGCAGTGTATCATTGAAAATACCTTATAATATATCGTAATTTGTAGTTTATCATTGAAAATACCTTATAATATATGGTAATTTGTAGTGTATCAATGAAAATACCTTATAATATAACGTAATATGCAGTGTATCATTGAAAATACCTTATAATATAACGTAATATGCAGTGTATCATTGAAAATACCTTATAATATATAGTAGTTTATCATTGAAAATACCTTATAATATAACGTAATATGCAGTGTATCATTGAAAATACCTTATAATATAACGTAATATGCAGTGTATCATTGAAAATACCTTATAATATAACGTAATATGCAGTGTATCATTGAAAATACCTTATAATAAAACGTAATATGCAGTGTATCATTGAAGATACCTTATAATATATGGTAATTTGTAGTGTATCAATGAAAATACCTTATAATATAACGTAATATTCTGTGTATCATTGAAAATACCTTATAATATAACGTAATATGCAGTGTATCATTGAAAATACCTTAGAATATATGGTAATTTGTAGTGTATCATTGAAACTACCTTGTAATATATAGTAGTTTATCACTGAAAATACATTATAATATAACGTAATATGCAATGTATCATTGAAAATACCTTATAATAAAACGTAATATGCAGTGTATCATTGAAAATACCTTATAATAAAACGTAATATGCAGTGTATCATTGAAGATACCTTATAATATATGGTAATTTGTAGTGTATCAATGAAAATACCTTATAATATAACGTAATATTCTGTGTATCATTGAAAATACCTTATAATAAAACGTAATATGCAGTGTATCATTGAAAATACCTTATAATATAACGTAATATGCAGTGTATCATTGAAAATACCTTATAATATAACGTAATATGCAGTGTATCATTGAAAATACCTTATAATAAAACGTAATATGCAGTGTATCATTGAAGATACCTTATAATATATGGTAATTTGTAGTGTATCAATGAAAATACCTTATAATATAACGTAATATTCTGTGTATCATTGAAAATACCTTATAATATAACGTAATATGCAGTGTATCATTGAAAATACCTTAGAATATATGGTAATTTGTAGTGTATCATTGAAACTACCTTGTAATATATAGTAGTTTATCACTGAAAATACATTATAATATAACGTAATATGCAATGTATCATTGAAAATACCTTATAATATAACGTAATATGCAGTGTATCATTGAAAATACCTTATAATAAAACGTAATATGCAGTGTATCATTGAAGATACCTTATAATATATGGTAATTTGTAGTGTATCAATGAAAATACCTTATAAAATAACGTAATATTCAGTGTATCATTGAAAATACCTTATAATAAAACGTAATATGCAGTGTATCATTGAAAATACCTTATAATATAACGTAATATGCAGTGTATCATTGAAAATACCTTATAATATAACGTAATATGCAGTGTATCATTGAAAATACCTTAGAATATATGGTAATTCTAGTCTATCAATGAAAATACCTTATAATATAACGTAATATGCAGTGTATCAGTGAAAATACCTTATAATATATAGTAGTTTATCATTGAAAATACCTTATAATATAACGTAATATGCTGTGTATCATTGAAAATACCTTATAATATATCGTAATTTGTAGTGTATCAATGAAAATACCTTATAATATAAAGTAATATGCAGTGTATCATTGAAAATACCTTAGAATATATGGTAATTCTAGTCTATCAATGAAAATACCTTATAATATAACGTAATATGCTGTGTATCATTGAAAATACCTTATAATATATGGTAATTTGTAGTGTATCAGTGAAAATACCTTATAATATATCGTAATTTGTAGTGTATCATTGAAAATACCTTATAATATATTGTAGTTTATCATTGAAAATACCTTATAATATAACGTAATATGCAGTGTATCATTGAAAATACCTTATAATATATCGTAATTTGTAGTGTATCATTGAAAATACCTTATAATATATGGTAATTTGTAGTGTTTCATTGAAACTACCTTGTAATATATAGTAGTTTATCACTGAAAATACCTTATAATATAACGTAATATGCAATGTATCATTGAAAATACCTTATAATATAACGTAATATGCAGTGTATCATTGAAAATACCTTATAATATAACGTAATATGCAGTGTATCATTGAAAATACCTTAGAATATATGGTAATTCAAGTCTATCAATGAAAATACCTTATAATATAACGTAATATGCAGTGTATCATTGAAAATACCTTATAATATAACGTAATATGCAGTGTATCATTGAAAATACCTTATAATATAACGTAATATGCAGTGTATCATTGAAAATACCTTATAATATAACGTAATATGCAGTGTATCATTGAAAATACCTTAGAATATATGGTAATTCAAGTCTATCAATGAAAATACCTTATAATATAACGTAATATGCAGTGTATCATTGAAGATACCTTATAATATATGGTAATTTGTAGTGTATCAATGAAAATACCTTATAATATAACGTAATATTCTGTGTATCATTGAAAATACCTTATAATAAAACGTAATATGCAGTGTATCATTGAAAATACCTTATAATATAACGAAATATGCAGTGTATCATTGAAAATACCTTATAATAAAACGTAATATGCAGTGTATCATAGAAAATACCTTAGAATATATGGTAATTCTAGTCTATCAATGAAAATACCTTATAATATAACGTAATATGCAGTGTATCAGTGAAAATACCTTATAATATATCGTAATTTGTAGTGTATCATTGAAAATACCTTATAATATATAGTAGTTTATCATTGAAAATACCTTATAATAAAACGTAATATGCAGTGTATCAGTGAAAATACCTTATAATATATCGTAATTTGTAGTGTATCATTGAAAATACCTTATAATATATAGTAGTTTATCATTGAAAATACCTTATAATATAACGTAATATGCTGTGTATCATTGAAAATACCTTATAATATAACGTAATATGCAGTGTATCATTGAAAATACCTTATAATATAACGTAATATGCAGTGTATCATTGAAAATACCTTATAATAAAACGTAATATGCAGTGTATCATTGAAGATACCTTATAATATATGGTAATTTGTAGTGTATCAATGAAAATACCTTATAATATAACGTAATATTCTGTGTATCATTGAAAATACCTTATAATAAAACGTAATATGCAATGTATCATTGAAAATACCTTATAATAAAACGTAATATGCAGTGTATCAGTGAAAATACCTTATAATATATCGTAATTTGTAGTGTATCCTTGAAAATACCTTATAATACATAGTAGTTTATCATTGAAAATACCTTATAATATAACGTAATATGCTGTGTATCATTGAAAATACCTTATAATATATCGTAATTTGTAGTGTATCATTGAAAATACCTTATAATATATTGTAGTTTATCATTGAAAATACCTTATAATATAACGTAATATGCAGTGTATCATTGAAAATACCTTATAATATATCGTAATTTGTAGTGTATCATTGAAAATACCTTATAATATATGGTAATTTGTAGTGTATCAATGAAACTACCTTGTAATATATAGTAGTTTATCACTGAAAATACCTTATAATATAACGTAATATGCAATGTATCATTGAAAATACCTTATAATAAAACGTAATATGCAGTGTATCATTGAAAATACCTTATAATATATCGTAATTTGTAGTGTATCATTGAAAATACCTTATAATATATGGTAATTTGTAGTGCATCAATGAAAATACCTTATAATATAACGTAATATGCAGTGTATCATTGAAAATACCTTATAATATAACGTAATATGCAGTGTATCATTGAAAATACCTTATAATATAACGTAATATGCAGTGTATCATTGAAAATACCTTATAATATATAGTAGTTTATCATTGAAAATACCTTATAATATAACGTAATATGCAGTGTATCATTGAAAATACCTTATAATATAACGTAATATGCAGTGTATCATTGAAAATACCTTATAATATAACGTAATATGCAGTGTATCATTGAAAATACCTTATAATAAAACGTAATATGCAGTGTATCATTGAAGATACCTTATAATATATGGTAATTTGTAGTGTATCAATGAAAATACCTTATAATATAACGTAATATTCTGTGTATCATTGAAAATACCTTATAATATAACGTAATATGCAGTGTATCATTGAAAATACCTTAGAATATATGGTAATTTGTAGTGTATCATTGAAACTACCTTGTAATATATAGTAGTTTATCACTGAAAATACATTATAATATAACGTAATATGCAATGTATCATTGAAAATACCTTATAATAAAACGTAATATGCAGTGTATCATTGAAAATACCTTATAATAAAACGTAATATGCAGTGTATCATTGAAGATACCTTATAATATATGGTAATTTGTAGTGTATCAATGAAAATACCTTATAATATAACGTAATATTCTGTGTATCATTGAAAATACCTTATAATATAACGTAATATGCAGTGTATCATTGAAAATACCTTATAATATAACGTAATATGCAGTGTATCATTGATAATACCTTATAATATAACGTAATATGCAGTGTATCATTGAAAATACCTTATAATAAAACGTAATATGCAGTGTATCATTGAAGATACCTTATAATATATGGTAATTTGTAGTGTATCAATGAAAATACCTTATAATATAACGTAATATTCTGTGTATCATTGAAAATACCTTATAATATAACGTAATATGCAGTGTATCATTGAAAATACCTTGGAATATATGGTAATTTGTAGTGTATCATTGAAACTACCTTGTAATATATAGTAGTTTATCACTGAAAATACATTATAATATAACGTAATATGCAATGTATCATTGAAAATACCTTATAATAAAACGTAATATGCAGTGTATCATTGAAAATACCTTATAATAAAACGTAATATGCAGTGTATCATTGAAGATACCTTATAATATATGGTAATTTGTAGTGTATCAATGAAAATACCTTATAATATAACGTAATATTCTGTGTATCATTGAAAATACCTTATAATAAAACGTAATATGCAGTGTATCATTGAAAATACCTTATAATATAACGTAATATGCAGTGTATCATTGAAAATACCTTATAATATATGGTAATTTGTAGTGTATCAGTGAAAATACCTTATAATATATCGTAATTTGTAGTGTATCATTGAAAATACCTTATAATATATAGTAGTTTATCATTGAAAATACCTTATAATATAACGTAATATGCAGTGTATCATTGAAAATACCTTATAATATATCGTAATTTGTAGTGTATCATTGAAAATACCTTATAATATATGGTAATTTGTAGTGTTTCATTGAAACTACCTTGTAATATATAGTAGTTTATCACTGAAAATACCTTATAATATAACGTAATATGCAATGTATCATTGAAAATACCTTATAATAAAACGTAATATGCAGTGTATCATTGAAAATACCTTATAATATATCGTAATTTGTAGTTTATCATTGAAAATACCTTATAATATATGGTAATTTGTAGTGTATCAATGAAAATACCTTATAATATAACGTAATATGCAGTGTATCATTGAAAATACCTTATAATATAACGTAATATGCAGTGTATCATTGAAAATACCTTATAATATATAGTAGTTTATCATTGAAAATACCTTATAATATAACGTAATATGCAGTGTATCATTGAAAATACCTTATAATATAACGTAATATGCAGTGTATCATTGAAAATACCTTATAATATAACGTAATATGCAGTGTATCATTGAAAATACCTTATAATAAAACGTAATATGCAGTGTATCATTGAAGATACCTTATAATATATGGTAATTTGTAGTGTATCAATGAAAATACCTTATAATATAACGTAATATTCTGTGTATCATTGAAAATACCTTATAATATAACGTAATATGCAGTGTATCATTGAAAATACCTTAGAATATATGGTAATTTGTAGTGTATCATTGAAACTACCTTGTAATATATAGTAGTTTATCACTGAAAATACATTATAATATAACGTAATATGCAATGTATCATTGAAAATACCTTATAATAAAACGTAATATGCAGTGTATCATTGAAAATACCTTATAATAAAACGTAATATGCAGTGTATCATTGAAGATACCTTATAATATATGGTAATTTGTAGTGTATCAATGAAAATACCTTATAATATAACGTAATATTCTGTGTATCATTGAAAATACCTTATAATAAAACGTAATATGCAGTGTATCATTGAAAATACCTTATAATATAACGTAATATGCAGTGTATCATTGAAAATACCTTATAATATAACGTAATATGCAGTGTATCATTGAAAATACCTTATAATAAAACGTAATATGCAGTGTATCATTGAAGATACCTTATAATATATCGTAATTTGTAGTGTATCATTGAAAATACCTTATAATATATAGTAGTTTATCATTGAAAATACCTTATAATAAAACGTAATATGCAGTGTATCAGTGAAAATACCTTATAATATATCGTAATTTGTAGTGTATCATTGAAAATACCTTATAATATATAGTAGTTTATCATTGAAAATACCTTATAATATAACGTAATATGCTGTGTATCATTGAAAATACCTTATAATATAACGTAATATGCAGTGTATCATTGAAAATACCTTATAATATAACGTAATATGCAGTGTATCATTGAAAATACCTTATAATAAAACGTAATATGCAGTGTATCATTGAAGATACCTTATAATATATGGTAATTTGTAGTGTATCAATGAAAATACCTTATAATATAACGTAATATTCTGTGTATCATTGAAAATACCTTATAATAAAACGTAATATGCAATGTATCATTGAAAATACCTTATAATAAAACGTAATATGCAGTGTATCATTGAAAATACCTTATAATATATCGTAATTTGTAGTGTATCCTTGAAAATACCTTATAATACATAGTAGTTTATCATTGAAAATACCTTATAATATAACGTAATATGCAGGGTATCATTGAAAATACCTTATAATATATCGTAATTTGTAGTGTATCATTGAAAATACCTTATAATATATTGTAGTTTATCATTGAAAATACCTTATAATATAACGTAATATGCAGTGTATCATTGAAAATACCTTATAATATATCGTAATTTGTAGTGTATCATTGAAAATACCTTATAATATATGGTAATTTGTAGTGTTTCATTGAAACTACCTTGTAATATATAGTAGTTTATCACTGAAAATACCTTATAATATAACGTAATATGCAATGTATCATTGAAAATACCTTATAATAAAACGTAATATGCAGTGTATCATTGAAAATACCTTATAATATATCGTAATTTGTAGTTTATCATTGAAAATACCTTATAATATATGGTAATTTGTAGTGTATCAATGAAAATACCTTATAATATAACGTAATATGCAGTGTATCATTGAAAATACCTTATAATATAACGTAATATGCAGTGTATCATTGAAAATACCTTATAATATAACGTAATATGCAGTGTATCATTGAAAATACCTTATAATATATAGTAGTTTATCATTGAAAATACCTTATAATATAACGTAATATGCAGTGTATCATTGAAAATACCTTATAATATAACGTAATATGCAGTGTATCATTGAAAATACCTTATAATATAACGTAATATGCAGTGTATCATTGAAAATACCTTATAATATAACGTAATATGCAGTGTATCATTGAAGATACCTTATAATATATGGTAATTTGTAGTGTATCAATGAAAATACCTTATAATATAACGTAATATTCTGTGTATCATTGAAAATACCTTATAATATAACGTAATATGCAGTGTATCATTGAAAATACCTTAGAATATATGGTAATTTGTAGTGTATCATTGAAACTACCTTGTAATATATAGTAGTTTATCACTGAAAATACATTATAATATAACGTAATATGCAATGTATCATTGAAAATACCTTATAATAAAACGTAATATGCAGTGTATCATTGAAAATACCTTATAATAAAACGTAATATGCAGTGTATCATTGAAGATACCTTATAATATATGGTAATTTGTAGTGTATCAATGAAAATACCTTATAATATAACGTAATATTCTGTGTATCATTGAAAATACCTTATAATAAAACGTAATATGCAGTGTATCATTGAAAATACCTTATAATATAACGTAATATGCAGTGTATCATTGATAATACCTTATAATATAACGTAATATGCAGTGTATCATTGAAAATACCTTATAATAAAACGTAATATGCAGTGTATCATTGAAGATACCTTATAATATATGGTAATTTGTAGTGTATCAATGAAAATACCTTATAATATAACGTAATATTCTGTGTATCATTGAAAATACCTTATAATATAACGTAATATGCAGTGTATCATTGAAAATACCTTGGAATATATGGTAATTTGTAGTGTATCATTGAAACTACCTTGTAATATATAGTAGTTTATCACTGAAAATACATTATAATATAACGTAATATGCAATGTATCATTGAAAATACCTTATAATAAAACGTAATATGCAGTGTATCATTGAAAATACCTTATAATAAAACGTAATATGCAGTGTATCATTGAAGATACCTTATAATATATGGTAATTTGTAGTGTATCAATGAAAATACCTTATAATATAACGTAATATTCTGTGTATCATTGAAAATACCTTATAATAAAACGTAATATGCAGTGTATCATTGAAAATACCTTATAATATAACGTAATATGCAGTGTATCATTGAAAATACCTTATAATATATGGTAATTTGTAGTGTATCAGTGAAAATACCTTATAATATATCGTAATTTGTAGTGTATCATTGAAAATACCTTATAATATATAGTAGTTTATCATTGAAAATACCTTATAATATAACGTAATATGCAGTGTATCATTGAAAATACCTTATAATATATCGTAATTTGTAGTGTATCATTGAAAATACCTTATAATATATGGTAATTTGTAGTGTTTCATTGAAACTACCTTGTAATATATAGTAGTTTATCACTGAAAATACCTTATAATATAACGTAATATGCAATGTATCATTGAAAATACCTTATAATAAAACGTAATATGCAGTGTATCATTGAAAATACCTTATAATATATCGTAATTTGTAGTTTATCATTGAAAATACCTTATAATATATGGTAATTTGTAGTGTATCAATGAAAATACCTTATAATATAACGTAATATGCAGTGTATCATTGAAAATACCTTATAATATAACGTAATATGCAGTGTATCATTGAAAATACCTTATAATATATAGTAGTTTATCATTGAAAATACCTTATAATATAACGTAATATGCAGTGTATCATTGAAAATACCTTATAATATAACGTAATATGCAGTGTATCATTGAAAATACCTTATAATATAACGTAATATGCAGTGTATCATTGAAAATACCTTATAATAAAACGTAATATGCAGTGTATCATTGAAGATACCTTATAATATATGGTAATTTGTAGTGTATCAATGAAAATACCTTATAATATAACGTAATATGCTGTGTATCATTGAAAATACCTTATAATATAACGTAATATGCAGTGTATCATTGAAAATACCTTAGAATATATGGTAATTTGTAGTGTATCATTGAAACTACCTTGTAATATATAGTAGTTTATCACTGAAAATACATTATAATATAACGTAATATGCAATGTATCATTGAAAATACCTTATAATAAAACGTAATATGCAGTGTATCATTGAAAATACCTTATAATAAAACGTAATATGCAGTGTATCATTGAAGATACCTTATAATATATGGTAATTTGTAGTGTATCAATGAAAATACCTTATAATATAACGTAATATTCTGTGTATCATTGAAAATACCTTATAATAAAACGTAATATGCAGTGTATCATTGAAAATACCTTATAATATAACGTAATATGCAGTGTATCATTGAAAATACCTTATAATATAACGTAATATGCAGTGTATCATTGAAAATACCTTATAATAAAACGTAATATGCAGTGTATCATTGAAGATACCTTATAATATATGGTAATTTGTAGTGTATCAATGAAAATACCTTATAATATAACGTAATATTCTGTGTATCATTGAAAATACCTTATAATATAACGTAATATGCAGTGTATCATTGAAAATACCTTAGAATATATGGTAATTTGTAGTGTATCATTGAAACTACCTTGTAATATATAGTAGTTTATCACTGAAAATACATTATAATATAACGTAATATGCAATGTATCATTGAAAATACCTTATAATAAAACGTAATATGCAGTGTATCATTGAAAATACCTTATAATAAAACGTAATATGCAGTGTATCATTGAAGATACCTTATAATATATGGTAATTTGTAGTGTATCAATGAAAATACCTTATAAAATAACGTAATATTCTGTGTATCATTGAAAATACCTTATAATAAAACGTAATATGCAGTGTATCATTGAAAATACCTTATAATATAACGTAATATGCAGTGTATCATTGAAAATACCTTATAATATAACGTAATATGCAGTGTATCATTGAAAATACCTTAGAATATATGGTAATTCTAGTCTATCAATGAAAATACCTTATAATATAACGTAATATGCAGTGTATCAGTGAAAATACCTTATAATATATAGTAGTTTATCATTGAAAATACCTTATAATATAACGTAATATGCTGTGTATCATTGAAAATACCTTATAATATATCGTAATTTGTAGTGTATCAATGAAAATACCTTATAATATAAAGTAATATGCAGTGTATCATTGAAAATACCTTAGAATATATGGTAATTCTAGTCTATCAATGAAAATACCTTATAATATAACGTAATATGCTGTGTATCATTGAAAATACCTTATAATATATCGTAATTTGTAGTGTATCAGTGAAAATACCTTATAATATATCGTAATTTGTAGTGTATCATTGAAAATACCTTATAATATATTGTAGTTTATCATTGAAAATACCTTATAATATAACGTAATATGCAGTGTATCATTGAAAATACCTTATAATATATCGTAATTTGTAGTGTATCATTGAAAATACCTTATAATATATGGTAATTTGTAGTGTATCATTGAAACTACCTTGTAATATATAGTAGTTTATCACTGAAAATACCTTATAATATAACGTAATATGCAATGTATCATTGAAAATACCTTATAATATAACGTAATATGCAGTGTATCATTGAAAATACCTTATAATATAACGTAATATGCAGTGTATCATTGAAAATACCTTAGAATATATGGTAATTCAAGTCTATCAATGAAAATACCTTATAATATAACGTAATATGCAGTGTATCATTGAAAATACCTTATAATATAACGTAATATGCAGTGTATCATTGAAAATACCTTATAATATAACGTAATATGCAGTGTATCATTGAAAATACCTTATAATATAACGTAATATGCAGTGTATCATTGAAAATACCTTAGAATATATGGTAATTCAAGTCTATCAATGAAAATACCTTATAATATAACGTAATATGCAGTGTATCATTGAAGATACCTTATAATATATGGTAATTTGTAGTGTATCAATGAAAATACCTTATAATATAACGTAATATTCTGTGTATCATTGAAAATACCTTATAATAAAACGTAATATGCAGTGTATCATTGAAAATACCTTATAATATAACGAAATATGCAGTGTATCATTGAAAATACCTTATAATAAAACGTAATATGCAGTGTATCATTGAAAATACCTTATAATATATCGTAATTTGTAGTGTATCATTGAAAATACCTTATAATATATAGTAGTTTATCATTGAAAATACCTTATAATATAACGTAATATGCTGTGTATCATTGAAAATACCTTATAATATATCGTAATTTGTAGTGTATCAATGAAAATACCTTATAATATAAAGTAATATGCAGTGTATCATTGAAAATACCTTATAATATATCGTAATTTGTAGTGTATCATTGAAAATACCTTATAATATATAGTAGTTTATCATTGAAAATACCTTATAATATAACGTAATATGCTGTGTATCATTGAAAATACCTTAGAATATATGGTAATTTGTAGTGTATCATTGAAACTACCTTGTAATATATAGTAGTTTATCACTGAAAATACCTTGTAATATAACGTAATATGCAATGTATCATTGAAAATACCTTATAATAAAACGTAATATGCAGTGTATCATTGAAAATACCTTATAATAAAACGTAATATGCAGTGTATCATTGAAGATACCTTATAATATATGGTAATTTGTAGTGTATCAATGAAAATACCTTATAATATAACGTAATATTCTGTGTATCATTGAAAATACCTTATAATAAAACGTATATGCAGTGTATCATTGAAAATACCTTATAATATAACGAAATATGCAGTGTATCATTGAAAATACCTTATAATATAACGTAATATGCAGTGTATCATTGAAAATACCTTATAATATATCGTAATTTGTAGTGTATCAATGAAAATACCTTATAATATAACGTAATATTCTGTGTATCATTGAAAATACCTTATAATAAAACGTAATATGCAATGTATCATTGAAAATACCTTATAATAAAACGTAATATGCAGTGTATCATTGAAAATACCTTAGAATATATGGTAATTCTAGTCTATCAATGAAAATACCTTATAATATAACGTAGTATGCAGTGTATCAGTGAAAATACCTTATAATATATCGTAATTTGTAGTGTATCATTGAAAATACCTTATAATATATAGTAGTTTATCATTGAAAATACCTTATAATATAACGTAATATGCTGTGTATCATTGAAAATACCTTATAATATATCGTAATTTGTAGTGTATCAATGAAAATACCTTATAATATAAAGTAATATGCAGTGTATCATTGAAAATACCTTATAATATATCGTAATTTGTAGTGTATCATTGAAAATACCTTATAATATATAGTAGTTTATCATTGAAAATACCTTATAATATAACGTAATATGCTGTGTATCATTGAAAATACCTTAGAATATATGGTAATTTGTAGTGTATCATTGAAACTACCTTGTAATATATAGTAGTTTATCACTGAAAATACCTTATAATATAACGTAATATGCACTGTATCATTGAATATACCTTAGAATATATGGTAATTTGTAGTGTATCATTGAAACTACCTTGTAATATATAGTAGTTTATCACTGAAAATACCTTATAATATAACGTAATATGCAGTGCATCATTGAAAATACCTCATAATATAACGTAATATGCGGTGTATCATTGAAAATACCTTATAATATAACGTAATATTCAGTGTATCAGTGAAAATACCTTATAATATATCGTAATTTGTAGTGTATCATTGAAAATACCTTATAATATATAGTAGTTTATCATTGAAAATACCTTATAATATAACGTAATATGCAGTGTATCATTGAAAATACCTTATAATATATCGTAATTTGTAGTGTATCAATGAAAATACCTTATAATATAAAGTAATATGCAGTGTATCATTGAAAATACCTTATAATATATCGTAATTTGTAGTGTATCATTGAAAATACCTTATAATATATGGTAATATGCAGTGTATCATTGGAAATACCTTAGAATATATGGTAATTCTAGTCTATCAATGAAAATACCTTATAATATAACGTAATATTCTGTGTATCATTGAAAATACCTTATAATAAAACGTAATATGCAGTGTATCATTGAAAATACCTTATAATATAACGTAATATGCAGTGTATCATTGAAAATACCTTATAATATAACGTAATATGCAGTGTATCATTGAAAATACCTTATAATAAAACGTAATATGCAGTGTATCATTGAAGATACCTTATAATATATGGTAATTTGTAGTGTATCAATGAAAATACCTTATAATATAACGTAATATTCTGTGTATCATTGAAAATACCTTATAATATAACGTAATATGCAGTGTATCATTGAAAATACCTTAGAATATATGGTAATTCTAGTCTATCAATGAAAATACCTTATAATATAACGTAATATGCAGTGTATCAGTGAAAATACCTTATAATATATCGTAATTTGTAGTGTATCATTGAAAATACCTTATAATATATAGTAGTTTATCATTGAAAATACCTTATAATATAACGTAATATGCTGTGTATCATTGAAAATACCTTATAATATATCGTAATTTGTAGTGTATCAATGAAAATACCTTATAATATAACGTAATATTCTGTGTATCATTGAAAATACCTTATAATAAAACGTAATATGCAGTGTATCATTGAAAATACCTTATAATATAACGTAATATGCAGTGTATCATTGAAAATACCTTATAATATAACGTAATATGCAGTGTATCATTGAAAATACCTTATAATAAAACGTAATATGCAGTGTATCATTGAAGATACCTTATAATATATGGTAATTTGTAGTGTATCAATGAAAATACCTTATAATATAACGTAATATTCTGTGTATCATTGAAAATACCTTATAATATAACGTAATATGCAGTGTATCATTGAAAATACCTTAGAATATATGGTAATTCTAGTCTATCAATGAAAATACCTTATAATATAACGTAATATGCAGTGTATCAGTGAAAATACCTTATAATATATCGTAATTTGTAGTGTATCATTGAAAATACCTTATAATATATAGTAGTTTATCATTGAAAATACCTTATAATATAACGTAATATGCTGTGTATCATTGAAAATACCTTATAATATATCGTAATTTGTAGTGTATCAATGAAAATACCTTATAATATAAAGTAATATGCAGTGTATCATTGAAAATACCTTATAATATATCGTAATTTGTAGTGTATCATTGAAAATACCTTATAATATATAGTAGTTTATCATTGAAAATACCTTATAATATAACGTAATATGCTGTGTATCATTGAAAATACCTTAGAATATATGGTAATTTGTAGTGTATCATTGAAAATACCTTATAATATAACGTAATATGCAGTGTATCATTGAAAATACCTTATAATATAACGTAATATGCAGTGTATCATTGAAAATACCTTATAATATAACGTAATATGCAGTGTATCATTGAAAATACCTTATAATAAAACGTAATATGCAGTGTATCATTGAAGATACCTTATAATATATGGTAATTTGTAGTGTATCAATGAAAATACCTTATAATATAACGTAATATTCTGTGTATCATTGAAAATACCTTATAATATAACGTAATATGCAGTGTATCATTGAAAATACCTTAGAATATATGGTAATTTGTAGTGTATCATTGAAACTACCTTGTAATATATAGTAGTTTATCACTGAAAATACATTATAATATAACGTAATATGCAATGTATCATTGAAAATACATTATAATAAAACGTAATATGCAGTGTATCATTGAAAATACCTTATAATAAAACGTAATATGCAGTGTATCATTGAAGATACCTTATAATATATGGTAATTTGTAGTGTATCAATGAAAATACCTTATAATATAACGTAATATTCTGTGTATCATTGAAAATACCTTATAATAAAACGTAATATGCAGTGTATCATTGAAAATACCTTATGATATAATGTAATATGCAGTGTATCATTGAAAATACCTTATAATATAACGTAATATGCAGTGTATCATTGAAAATACCTTAGAATATATGGTAATTCTAGTCTATCAATGAAAATACCTTATAATATAACGTAATATGCAGTGTATCAGTGAAAATACCTTATAATATATCGTAATTTGTAGTGTATCATTGAAAATACCTTATAATATATAGTAGTTTATCATTGAAAATACCTTATAATATAACGTAATATGCAGTGTATCATTGAAAATACCTTAGAATATATGGTAATTTGTAGTGTATCATTGAAACTACCTTGTAATATATAGTAGTTTATCACTGAAAATACCTTATAATATAACGTAATATGCAATGTATCATTGAAAATACCTTATAATAAAACGTAATATGCAGTGTATCATTGAAAATACCTTAGAATATATGGTAATTTGTAGTGTATCATTGAAACTACCTTGTAATATATAGTAGTTTATCACTGAAAATACATTATAATATAACGTAATATGCAATGTATCATTGAAAATACCTTATAATAAAACGTAATATGCAGTGTATCATTGAAAATACCTTATAATAAAACGTAATATGCAGTGTATCATTGAAGATACCTTATAATATATGGTAATTTGTAGTGTATCAATGAAAATACCTTATAATATAACGTAATATTCTGTGTATCATTGAAAATACCTTATAATAAAACGTAATATGCAGTGTATCATTGAAAATACCTTATAATATAATGTAATATGCAGTGTATCATTGAAAATACCTTATAATATAACGTAATATGCAGTGTATCATTGAAAATACCTTAGAATATATGGTAATTCTAGTCTATCAATGAAAATACCTTATAATATAACGTAATATGCAGTGTATCAGTGAAAATACCTTATAATATATCGTAATTTGTAGTGTATCATTGAAAATACCTTATAATATATAGTAGTTTATCATTGAAAATACCTTATAATATAACGTAATATGCTGTGTATCATTGAAAATACCTTAGAATATATGGTAATTTGTAGTGTATCATTGAAACTACCTTGTAATATATAGTAGTTTCTCACTGAAAATACCTTATAATATAACGTAATATGCAATGTATCATTGAAAATACCTTATAATAAAACGTAATATGCAGTGTATCATTGAAGATACCTTATAATATATGGTAATTTGTAGTGTATCAATGAAAATACCTTATAATATAACGTAATATTCTGTGTATCATTGAAAATACCTTATAATAAAACGTAATGTGCAATGTATCATTGAAAATACCTTATAATAAAACGTAATTTGCAGTGTATCATTGAAAATACCTTATAATATATCGTAATTTGTAGTGTATCATTGAAAATACCTTATAATATATGGTAATTTGTAGTGCATCAATGAAAATACCTTATAATGTAACGTAATATGCAGTGTATCATTGAAAATACCTTATAATAAAACGTAATATGCAGTGTATCATTGAAGATACCTTATAATATATGGTAATTTGTAGTGTATCAATGAAAATACCTTATAATATAACGTAATATTCTGTGTATCATTGAAAATACCTTATAATATAACGTAATATGCAGTGTATCATTGAAAATACCTTAGAATATATGGTAATTCTAGTCTATCAATGAAAATACCTTATAATATAACGTAATATGCAGTGTATCAGTGAAAATACCTTATAATATATCGTAATTTGTAGTGTATCATTGAAAATACCTTATAATATATAGTAGTTTATCATTGAAAATACCTTATAATATAACGTAATATGCTGTGTATCATTGAAAATACCTTATAATATATCGTAATTTGTAGTGTATCAATGAAAATACCTTATAATATAAAGTAATATGCAGTGTATCATTGAAAATACCTTATAATATATCGTAATTTGTAGTGTATCATTGAAAATACCTTATAATATATAGTAGTTTATCATTGAAAATACCTTATAATATAACGTAATATGCTGTGTATCATTGAAAATACCTTAGAATATATGGTAATTTGTAGTGTATCATTGAAAATACCTTATAATATAACGTAATATGCAGTGTATCATTGAAAATACCTTATAATATAACGTAATATGCAGTGTATCATTGAAAATACCTTATAATATAACGTAATATGCAGTGTATCATTGAAAATACCTTATAATAAAACGTAATATGCAGTGTATCATTGAAGATACCTTATAATATATGGTAATTTGTAGTGTATCAATGAAAATACCTTATAATATAACGTAATATTCTGTGTATCATTGAAAATACCTTATAATATAACGTAATATGCAGTGTATCATTGAAAATACCTTAGAATATATGGTAATTTGTAGTGTATCATTGAAACTACCTTGTAATATATAGTAGTTTATCACTGAAAATACATTATAATATAACGTAATATGCAATGTATCATTGAAAATACCTTATAATAAAACGTAATATGCAGTGTATCATTGAAAATACCTTATAATAAAACGTAATATGCAGTGTATCATTGAAGATACCTTATAATATATGGTAATTTGTAGTGTATCAATGAAAATACCTTATAATATAACGTAATATTCTGTGTATCATTGAAAATACCTTATAATAAAACGTAATATGCAGTGTATCATTGAAAATACCTTATAATGTAATGTAATATGCAGTGTATCATTGAAAATACCTTATAATATAACGTAATATGCAGTGTATCATTGAAAATACCTTAGAATATATGGTAATTCTAGTCTATCAATGAAAATACCTTATAATATAACGTAATATGCAGTGTATCAGTGAAAATACCTTATAATATATCGTAATTTGTAGTGTATCATTGAAAATACCTTATAATATATAGTAGTTTATCATTGAAAATACCTTATAATATAACGTAATATGCTGTGTATCATTGAAAATACCTTAGAATATATGGTAATTTGTAGTGTATCATTGAAACTACCTTGTAATATATAGTAGTTTATCACTGAAAATACCTTATAATATAACGTAATATGCAATGTATCATTGAAAATACCTTATAATAAAACGTAATATGCAGTGTATCATTGAAAATACCTTAGAATATATGGTAATTTGTAGTGTATCATTGAAACTACCTTGTAATATATAGTAGTTTATCACTGAAAATACATTATAATATAACGTAATATGCAATGTATCATTGAAAATACCTTATAATAAAACGTAATATGCAGTGTATCATTGAAAATACCTTATAATAAAACGTAATATGCAGTGTATCATTGAAGATACCTTATAATATATGGTAATTTGTAGTGTATCAATGAAAATACCTTATAATATAACGTAATATTCTGTGTATCATTGAAAATACCTTATAATAAAACGTAATATGCAGTGTATCATTGAAAATACCTTATAATATAATGTAATATGCAGTGTATCATTGAAAATACCTTATAATATAACGTAATATGCAGTGTATCATTGAAAATACCTTAGAATATATGGTAATTCTAGTCTATCAATGAAAATACCTTATAATATAACGTAATATGCAGTGTATCAGTGAAAATACCTTATAATATATCGTAATTTGTAGTGTATCATTGAAAATACCTTATAATATATAGTAGTTTATCATTGAAAATACCTTATAATATAACGTAATATGCTGTGTATCATTGAAAATACCTTAGAATATATGGTAATTTGTAGTGTATCATTGAAACTACCTTGTAATATATAGTAGTTTATCACTGAAAATACCTTATAATATAACGTAATATGCAATGTATCATTGAAAATACCTTATAATAAAACGTAATATGCAGTGTATCATTGAAGATACCTTATAATATATGGTAATTTGTAGTGTATCAATGAAAATACCTTATAATATAACGTAATATTCTGTGTATCATTGAAAATACCTTATAATAAAACGTAATATGCAATGTATCATTGAAAATACCTTATAATAAAACGTAATTTGCAGTGTATCATTGAAAATACCTTATAATATATCGTAATTTGTAGTGTATCATTGAAAATACCTTATAATATATGGTAATTTGTAGTGTATCAATGAAAATACCTTATAATATAACGTAATATGCAGTGTATCATTGAAAATACCTTATAATATAACGTAATATGCAGTGTATCATTGAAAATACCTTATAATATAACGTAATATGCAGTGTATCATTGAAAATACCTTATAATATAACGTAATATGCAGTGTATCATTGAAAATACCTTAGAATATATGGTAATTCTAGTCTATCAATGAAAATACCTTATAATATAACGTAGTATGCAGTGTATCAGTGAAAATACCTTATAATATATCGTAATTTGTAGTGTATCATTGAAAATACCTTATAATATATAGTAGTTTATCATTGAAAATACCTTATAATATAACGTAATATGCTGTGTATCATTGAAAATACCTTATAATATATAGTAGTTTATCATTGAAAATACCTTATAATATAACGTAATATGCTGTGTATCATTGAAAATACCTTATAATATATCGTAATTTGTAGTGTATCAATGAAAATACCTTATAATATAAAGTAATATGCAGTGTATCATTGAAAATACCTTATAATATATCGTAATTTGTAGTGTATCATTGAAAATACCTTATAATATATAGTAGTTTATCATTGAAAATACCTTATAATATAACGTAATATGCAGTGTATCATTGAAAATACCTTAGAATATATGGTAATTTGTAGTGTATCATTGAAACTACCTTGTAATATATAGTAGTTTATCACTGAAAATACCTTATAATATAACGTAATATGCAGTGTATCAGTGAAAATACCTTATAATATATCGTAATTTGTAGTGTATCATTGAAAATACCTTATAATATATAGTAGTTTATCATTGAAAATACCTTATAATATAACGTAATATGCAGTGTATCATTGAAAATACCTTATAATATAACGTAATATGCAGTGTATCATTGAAAATACCTTATAATATAACGTAATATGCAGTGTATCATTGAAAATACCTTATAATAAAACGTAATATGCAGTGTATCATTGAAGATACCTTATAATATATGGTAATTTGTAGTGTATCAATGAAAATACCTTATAATATAACGTAATATTCTGTGTATCATTGAAAATACCTTATAATATAACGTAATATGCAGTGTATCATTGAAAATACCTTAGAATATATGGTAATTTGTAGTGTATCATTGAAACTACCTTGTAATATATAGTAGTTTATCACTGAAAATACATTATAATATAACGTAATATGCAATGTATCATTGAAAATACCTTATAATAAAACGTAATATGCAGTGTATCATTGAAAATACCTTATAATAAAACGTAATATGCAGTGTATCATTGAAGATACCTTATAATATATGGTAATTTGTAGTGTATCAATGAAAATACCTTATAATATAACGTAATATTCTGTGTATCATTGAAAATACCTTATAATAAAACGTAATATGCAGTGTATCATTGAAAATACCTTAGAATATATGGTAATTTGTAGTGTATCATTGAAACTACCTTGTAATATATAGTAGTTTATCACTGAAAATACATTATAATATAACGTAATATGCAATGTATCATTGAAAATACCTTATAATAAAACGTAATATGCAGTGTATCATTGAAAATACCTTATAATAAAACGTAATATGCAGTGTATCATTGAAGATACCTTATAATATATGGTAATTTGTAGTGTATCAATGAAAATACCTTATAATATAACGTAATATTCTGTGTATCATTGAAAATACCTTATAATAAAACGTAATATGCAGTGTATCATTGAAAATACCTTATAATATAATGTAATATGCAGTGTATCATTGAAAATACCTTATAATATAACGTAATATGCAGTGTATCATTGAAAATACCTTAGAATATATGGTAATTCTAGTCTATCAATGAAAATACCTTATAATATAACGTAATATGCAGTGTATCAGTGAAAATACCTTATAATATATCGTAATTTGTAGTGTATCATTGAAAATACCTTATAATATATAGTAGTTTATCATTGAAAATACCTTATAATATAACGTAATATGCTGTGTATCATTGAAAATACCTTAGAATATATGGTAATTTGTAGTGTATCATTGAAACTACCTTGTAATATATAGTAGTTTATCACTGAAAATACCTTATAATATAACGTAATATGCAATGTATCATTGAAAATACCTTATAATAAAACGTAATATGCAGTGTATCATTGAAGATACCTTATAATATATGGTAATTTGTAGTGTATCAATGAAAATACCTTATAATATAACGTAATATTCTGTGTATCATTGAAAATACCTTATAATAAAACGTAATATGCAATGTATCATTGAAAATACCTTATAATAAAACGTAATTTGCAGTGTATCATTGAAAATACCTTATAATATATCGTAATTTGTAGTGTATCATTGAAAATACCTTATAATATATGGTAATTTGTAGTGCATCAATGAAAATACCTTATAATATAACGTAATATGCAGTGTATCATTGAAAATACCTTATAATATAACGTAATATGCAGTGTATCATTGAAAATACCTTATAATATAACGTAATATGCAGTGTATCATTGAAAATACCTTATAATATAACGTAATATGCAGTGTATCATTGAAAATACCTTAGAATATATGGTAATTCTAGTCTATCAATGAAAATACCTTATAATATAACGTAATATGCAGTGTATCAGTGAAAATACCTTATAATATATCGTAATTTGTAGTGTATCATTGAAAATACCTTATAATATATAGTAGTTTATCATTGAAAATACCTTATAATATAACGTAATATGCTGTGTATCATTGAAAATACCTTATAATATATAGTAGTTTATCATTGAAAATACCTTATAATATAACGTAATATGCTGTGTATCATTGAAAATACCTTATAATATATCGTAATTTGTAGTGTATCAATGAAAATACCTTATAATATAAAGTAATATGCAGTGTATCATTGAAAATACCTTATAATATATCGTAATTTGTAGTGTATCATTGAAAATACCTTATAATATATAGTAGTTTATCATTGAAAATACCTTATAATATAACGTAATATGCTGTGTATCATTGAAAATACCTTAGAATATATGGTAATTTGTAGTGTATCATTGAAACTACCTTGTAATATATAGTAGTTTATCACTGAAAATACCTTATAATATAACGTAATATGCAGTGTATCAGTGAAAATACCTTATAATATATCGTAATTTGTAGTGTATCATTGAAAATACCTTATAATATATAGTAGTTTATCATTGAAAATACCTTATAATATAACGTAATATGCAGTGTATCATTGAAAATACCTTATAATAAAACGTAATATGCAGTGTATCATTGAAGATACCTTATAATATATGGTAATTTGTAGTGTATCAATGAAAATACCTTATAATATAACGTAATATTCTGTGTATCATTGAAAATACCTTATAATATAACGTAATATGCAGTGTATCATTGAAAATACCTTAGAATATATGGTAATTTGTAGTGTATCATTGAAACTACCTTGTAATATATAGTAGTTTATCACTGAAAATACATTATAATATAACGTAATATGCAATGTATCATTGAAAATACCTTATAATAAAACGTAATATGCAGTGTATCATTGAAAATACCTTATAATAAAACGTAATATGCAGTGTATCATTGAAGATACCTTATAATATATGGTAATTTGTAGTGTATCAATGAAAATACCTTATAATATAACGTAATATTCTGTGTATCATTGAAAATACCTTATAATATAACGTAATATGCAGTGTATCATTGAAAATACCTTATAATATAATGTAATATGCAGTGTATCATTGAAAATACCTTATAATATAACGTAATATGCAGTGTATCATTGAAAATACCTTAGAATATATGGTAATTCTAGTCTATCAATGAAAATACCTTATAATATAACGTAATATGCAGTGTATCAGTGAAAATACCTTATAATATATCGTAATTTGTAGTGTATCATTGAAAATACCTTATAATATATAGTAGTTTATCATTGAAAATACCTTATAATATAACGTAATATGCTGTGTATCATTGAAAATACCTTAGAATATATGGTAATTTGTAGTGTATCATTGAAACTACCTTGTAATATATAGTAGTTTATCACTGAAAATACCTTATAATATAACGTAATATGCAATGTATCATTGAAAATACCTTATAATAAAACGTAATATGCAGTGTATCATTGAAGATACCTTATAATATATGGTAATTTGTAGTGTATCAATGAAAATACCTTATAATATAACGTAATATTCTGTGTATCATTGAAAATACCTTATAATAAAACGTAATATGCAATGTATCATTGAAAATACCTTATAATAAAACGTAATTTGCAGTGTATCATTGAAAATACCTTATAATATATCGTAATTTGTAGTGTATCATTGAAAATACCTTATAATATATGGTAATTTGTAGTGCATCAATGAAAATACCTTATAATATAACGTAATATGCAGTGTATCATTGAAAATACCTTATAATATAACGTAATATGCAGTGTATCATTGAAAATACCTTATAATATAACGTAATATGCAGTGTATCATTGAAAATACCTTATAATATAACGTAATATGCAGTGTATCATTGAAAATACCTTAGAATATATGGTAATTCTAGTCTATCAATGAAAATACCTTATAATATAACGTAATATGCAGTGTATCAGTGAAAATACCTTATAATATATCGTAATTTGTAGTGTATCATTGAAAATACCTTATAATATATAGTAGTTTATCATTGAAAATACCTTATAATATAACGTAATATGCTGTGTATCATTGAAAATACCTTATAATATATCGTAATTTGTAGTGTATCAATGAAAATACCTTATAATATAAAGTAATATGCAGTGTATCATTGAAAATACCTTATAATATATCGTAATTTGTAGTGTATCATTGAAAATACCTTATAATATATAGTAGTTTATCATTGAAAATACCTTATAATATAACGTAATATGCTGTGTATCATTGAAAATACCTTAGAATATATGGTAATTTGTAGTGTATCATTGAAACTACCTTGTAATATATAGTAGTTTATCACTGAAAATACCTTATAATATAACGTAATATGCAGTGTATCAGTGAAAATACCTTATAATATATCGTAATTTGTAGTGTATCATTGAAAATACCTTATAATATATAGTAGTTTATCATTGAAAATACCTTATAATATAACGTAATATGCAGTGTATCATTGAAAATACCTTATAATATAACGTAATATGCAGTGTATCATTGAAAATACCTTATAATATAACGTAATATGCAGTGTATCATTGAAAATACCTTATAATAAAACGTAATATGCAGTGTATCATTGAAGATACCTTATAATATATGGTAATTTGTAGTGTATCAATGAAAATACCTTATAATATAACGTAATATTCTGTGTATCATTGAAAATACCTTATAATATAACGTATTATGCAGTGTATCATTGAAAATACCTTAGAATATATGGTAATTTGTAGTGTATCATTGAAACTACCTTGTAATATATAGTAGTTTATCACTGAAAATACATTATAATATAACGTAATATGCAATGTATCATTGAAAATACCTTATAATAAAACGTAATATGCAGTGTATCATTGAAAATACCTTATAATAAAACGTAATATGCAGTGTATCATTGAAGATACCTTATAATATATGGTAATTTGTAGTGTATCAATGAAAATACCTTATAATATAACGTAATATTCTGTGTATCATTGAAAATACCTTATAATAAAACGTAATATGCAGTGTATCATTGAAAATACCTTATAATATAATGTAATATGCAGTGTATCATTGAAAATACCTTATAATATAACGTAATATGCAGTGTATCATTGAAAATACCTTAGAATATATGGTAATTCTAGTCTATCAATGAAAATACCTTATAATATAACGTAATATGCAGTGTATCAGTGAAAATACCTTATAATATATCGTAATTTGTAGTGTATCATTGAAAATACCTTATAATATATAGTAGTTTATCATTGAAAATACCTTATAATATAACGTAATATGCAGTGTATCAGTGAAAATACCTTATAATATATCGTAATTTGTAGTGTATCATTGAAAATACCTTATAATATATGGTAATTTGTAGTGCATCAATGAAAATACCTTATAATATAACGTAATATGCAGTGTATCATTGAAAATACCTTATAATATAACGTAATATGCAGTGTATCATTGAAAATACCTTAGAATATATGGTAGTTTGTAGTGTATCATTGAAACTACCTTGTAATATATAGTAGTTTATCACTGAAAATACCTTATAATATAACGTAATATGCAATGTATCATTGAAAATACCTTATAATAAAACGTAATATGCAGTGTATCATTGAAAATACCTTATAATATATCGTAATTTGTAGTGTATCATTGAAAATACCTTATAATATATGGTAATTTGTAGTGCATCAATGAAAATACCTTATAATATAACGTAATATGCAGTGTATCATTGAAAATACCTTATAATATAACGTAATATGCAGTGTATCATTGAAAATACCTTATAATATAACGTAATATGCAGTGTATCATTGAAAATACCTTAGAATATATGGTAATTCTAGTCTATCAATGAAAATACCTTATAATATAACGTAATATGCAGTGTATCAGTGAAAATACCTTATAATATATCGTAATTTGTAGTGTATCATTGAAAATACCTTATAATATATAGTAGTTTATCATTGAAAATACCTTATAATATAACGTAATATGCAGTGTATCATTGAAAATACCTTAAAATATAACGTAATATGCAGTGTATCATTGAAAATACCTTATAATATATCGTAATTTGTAGTGTATCAATGAAAATACCTTATAATAAAACGTAATATGCAGTGTATCATTGAAAATACCTTAAAATATATGGTAATTCTAGTCTATCAATGAAAATACCTTATAATATAACGTAATATGCAGTGTATCATTGAAAATACCTTATAATATAACGTAATATGCAGTGTATCATTGAAAATACCTTAAAATATAACGTAATATGCAGTGTATCATTGAAAATACCTTATAATATATCGTAATTTGTAGTGTATCAATGAAAATACCTTATAATAAAACGTAATATGCAGTGTATCATTGAAAATACCTTAAAATATATGGTAATTCTAGTCTATCAATGAAAATACCTTATAATATAACGTAATATGCAGTGTATCATTGAAAATACCTTATAATATAACGTAATATGCAGTGTATCATTGGAAATACCTTATAATATATCGTAATTTTTTAGTGTATCATTGATAATACCTTATAATATATGGTAATTTGTAGTGTATCAATGACAATACCTTATGATATAACGTAATATGCAGTGTATAATTGAAAATACCTTATAATATAACGTAATATGCAGTGTATCATTGAAAATACCTTATAATATATGGTAATTTGTAGTGTATCAATGAAAATACCTTATAATATAACGTAATATTCTGTGTATCATTGAAAATACCTTATAATATAACGTAATATGCAGTGTATAATTGAAAATACCTTATAATATAACGTAATATGCAGTGTATCATTGAAAATACCTTATAATATATGGTAATTTGTAGTGTATCAATGAAAATACCTTATAATATAACGTAATATTCTGTGTATCATTGAAAATACCTTATAATATAACGTAATATGCAGTGTATCATTGAAAATACCTTAGAATATATGGTAATTTGTAGTGTATCATTGAAACTACCTTGTAATATATAGTAGTTTATCACTGAAAATACCTTATAATATAACGTAATATGCAATGTATCATTGAAAATACCTTATAATAAAACGTAATATGCAGTGTATCATTGAAAATACCTTATAATATATCGTAATTTGTAGTGTATCATTGAAAATACCTTATAATATATGGTAATTTGTAGTGCATCAATGAAAATACCTTATAATATAACGTAATATGCAGTGTATCATTGAAAATACCTTATAATATAACGTAATATGCAGTGTATCATTGAAAATACCTTATAATATAACGTAATATGCAGTGTATCATTGAAAATACCTTAGAATATATGGTAATTCTAGTCTATCAATGAAAATACCTTATAATATAACGTAATATGCAGTGTATCAGTGAAAATACCTTATAATATATCGTAATTTGTAGTGTATCATTGAAAATACCTTATAATATATAGTAGTTTATCATTGAAAATACCTTATAATATAACGTAATATGCAGTGTATCATTGAAAATACCTTAAAATATAACGTAATATGCAGTGTATCATTGAAAATACCTTATAATATATCGTAATTTGTAGTGTATCAATGAAAATACCTTATAATATAACGTAATATGCAGTGTATCAGTGAAAATACCTTATAATATATCGTAATTTGTAGTGTATCATTGAAAATACCTTATAATATATAGTAGTTTATCATTGAAAATACCTTATAATATAACGTAATATGCTGTGTATCATTGAAAATACCTTAGAATATATGGTAATTTGTAGTGTATCATTGAAACTACCTTGTAATATATAGTAGTTTATCACTGAAAATACCTTATAATATAACGTAATATGCAGTGTATCATTGAAAATACCTTATAATAAAACGTAATATGCAGTGTATCATTGAAGATACCTTATAATATATGGTAATTTGTAGTGTATCAATGAAAATACCTTATAATATAACGTAATATTCTGTGTATCATTGAAAATACCTTATAATAAAACGTAATATGCAATGTATCATTGAAAATACCTTATAATAAAACGTAATTTGCAGTGTATCATTGAAAATACCTTATAATATATCGTAATTTGTAGTGTATCATTGAAAATACCTTATAATATATGGTAATTTGTAGTGCATCAATGAAAATACCTTATAATATAACGTAATATGCAGTGTATCATTGAAAATACCTTATAATATAACGTAATATGCAGTGTATCATTGAAAATACCTTATAATATAACGTAATATGCAGTGTATCATTGAAAATACCTTATAATATAACGTAATATGCAGTGTATCATTGAAAATACCTTAGAATATATGGTAATTCTAGTCTATCAATGAAAATACCTTATAATATAACGTAATATGCAGTGTATCATTGAAAATACCTTATAATATATCGTAATTTGTAGTGTATCATTGAAAATACCTTATAATATATAGTAGTTTATCATTGAAAATACCTTATAATATAACGTAATATGCTGTGTATCATTGAAAATACCTTATAATATATAGTAGTTTATCATTGAAAATACCTTATAATATAACGTAATATGCTGTGTATCATTGAAAATACCTTATAATATATCGTAATTTGTAGTGTATCAATGAAAATACCTTATAATATAAAGTAATATGCAGTGTATCATTGAAAATACCTTATAATATATCGTAATTTGTAGTGTATCATTGAAAATACCTTATAATATATAGTAGTTTATCATTGAAAATACCTTATAATATAACGTAATATGCAGTGTATCATTGAAAATACCTTATAATATAACGTAATATGCAGTGTATCATTGAAAATACCTTATAATATAACGTAATATGCAGTGTATCATTGAAAATACCTTAGAATATATGGTAATTCTAGTCTATCAATGAAAATACCTTATAATATAACGTAATATGCAGTGTATCAGTGAAAATACCTTATAATATATCGTAATTTGTAGTGTATCATTGAAAATACCTTATAATATATAGTAGTTTATCATTGAAAATACCTTATAATATAACGTAATATGCTGTGTATCATTGAAAATACCTTATAATATATAGTAGTTTATCATTGAAAATACCTTATAATATAACGTAATATGCTGTGTATCATTGAAAATACCTTATAATATATCGTAATTTGTAGTGTATCAATGAAAATACCTTATAATATAACGTAATATGCAGTGTATCATTGAAAATACCTTATAATATATCGTAATTTGTAGTGTATCATTGAAAATACCTTATAATATATAGTAGTTTATCATTGAAAATACCTTATAATATAACGTAATATGCTGTGTATCATTGAAAATACCTTAGAATATATGGTAATTTGTAGTGTATCATTGAAACTACCTTGTAATATATAGTAGTTTATCACTGAAAATACCTTATAATATAACGTAATATGCAGTGTATCATTGAAAATACCTTATAATATATCGTAATTTGTAGTGTATCATTGAAAATACCTTATAATATATAGTAGTTTATCATTGAAAATACCTTATAATATAACGTAATATGCAGTGTATCATTGAAAATACCTTATAATATAACGTAATATGCAGTGTATCATTGAAAATACCTTATAATATAACGTAATATGCAGTGTATCATTGAAAATACCTTATAATAAAACGTAATATGCAGTGTATCATTGAAGATACCTTATAATATATGGTAATTTGTAGTGTATCAATGAAAATACCTTATAATATAACGTAATATTCTGTGTATCATTGAAAATACCTTATAATATAACGTAATATGCAGTGTATCATTGAAAATACCTTAGAATATATGGTAATTTGTAGTGTATCATTGAAACTACCTTGTAATATATAGTAGTTTATCACTGAAAATACATTATAATATAACGTAATATGCAATGTATCATTGAAAATACCTTATAATAAAACGTAATATGCAGTGTATCATTGAAAATACCTTATAATAAAACGTAATATGCAGTGTATCATTGAAGATACCTTATAATATATGGTAATTTGTAGTGTATCAATGAAAATACCTTATAATATAACGTAATATTCTGTGTATCATTGAAAATACCTTATAATAAAACGTAATATGCAGTGTATCATTGAAAATACCTTATAATATAATGTAATATGCAGTGTATCATTGAAAATACCTTATAATATAACGTAATATGCAGTGTATCATTGAAAATACCTTAGAATATATGGTAATTCTAGTCTATCAATGAAAATACCTTATAATATAACGTAATATGCAGTGTATCAGTGAAAATACCTTATAATATATCGTAATTTGTAGTGTATCATTGAAAATACCTTATAATATATAGTAGTTTATCATTGAAAATACCTTATAATATAACGTAATATGCTGTGTATCATTGAAAATACCTTAGAATATATGGTAATTTGTAGTGTATCATTGAAACTACCTTGTAATATATAGTAGTTTATCACTGAAAATACCTTATAATATAACGTAATATGCAATGTATCATTGAAAATACCTTATAATAAAACGTAATATGCAGTGTATCATTGAAGATACCTTATAATATATGGTAATTTGTAGTGTATCAATGAAAATACCTTATAATATAACGTAATATTCTGTGTATCATTGAAAATACCTTATAATAAAACGTAATATGCAATGTATCATTGAAAATACCTTATAATAAAACGTAATTTGCAGTGTATCATTGAAAATACCTTATAATATATCGTAATTTGTAGTGTATCATTGAAAATACCTTATAATATATGGTAATTTGTAGTGCATCAATGAAAATACCTTATAATATAACGTAATATGCAGTGTATCATTGAAAATACCTTATAATATAACGTAATATGCAGTGTATCATTGAAAATACCTTATAATATAACGTAATATGCAGTGTATCATTGAAAATACCTTATAATATAACGTAATATGCAGTGTATCATTGAAAATACCTTAGAATATATGGTAATTGTAGTCTATCAATGAAAATACCTTATAATATAACGTAATATGCAGTGTATCAGTGAAAATACCTTATAATATATCGTAATTTGTAGTGTATCATTGAAAATACCTTATAATATATAGTAGTTTATCATTGAAAATACCTTATAATATAACGTAATATGCTGTGTATCATTGAAAATACCTTATAATATATCGTAATTTGTAGTGTATCAATGAAAATACCTTGTAATATATAGTAGTTTATCACTGAAAATACCTTATAATATAACGTAATATGCAGTGTATCAGTGAAAATACCTTATAATATATCGTAATTTGTAGTGTATCATTGAAAATACCTTATAATATATAGTAGTTTATCATTGAAAATACCTTATAATATAACGTAATATGCAGTGTATCATTGAAAATACCTTATAATATAACGTAATATGCAGTGTATCATTGAAAATACCTTATAATATAACGTAATATGCAGTGTATCATTGAAAATACCTTATAATAAAACGTAATATGCAGTGTATCATTGAAGATACCTTATAATATATGGTAATTTGTAGTGTATCAATGAAAATACCTTATAATATAACGTAATATTCTGTGTATCATTGAAAATACCTTATAATATAACGTAATATGCAGTGTATCATTGAAAATACCTTAGAATATATGGTAATTTGTAGTGTATCATTGAAACTACCTTGTAATATATAGTAGTTTATCACTGAAAATACATTATAATATAACGTAATATGCAATGTATCATTGAAAATACCTTATAATAAAACGTAATATGCAGTGTATCATTGAAAATACCTTATAATAAAACGTAATATGCAGTGTATCATTGAAGATACCTTATAATATATGGTAATTTGTAGTGTATCAATGAAAATACCTTATAATATAACGTAATATTCTGTGTATCATTGAAAATACCTTATAATAAAACGTAATATGCAGTGTATCATTGAAAATACCTTATAATATAATGTAATATGCAGTGTATCATTGAAAATACCTTATAATATAACGTAATATGCAGTGTATCATTGAAAATACCTTAGAATATATGGTAATTCTAGTCTATCAATGAAAATACCTTATAATATAACGTAATATGCAGTGTATCAGTGAAAATACCTTATAATATATCGTAATTTGTAGTGTATCATTGAAAATACCTTATAATATATAGTAGTTTATCATTGAAAATACCTTATAATATAACGTAATATGCAGTGTATCAGTGAAAATACCTTATAATATATCGTAATTTGTAGTGTATCATTGAAAATACCTTATAATATATGGTAATTTGTAGTGTATCAATGAAAATACCTTATAATATAACGTAATATGCAGTGTATCATTGAAAATACCTTATAATATAACGTAATATGCAGTGTATCATTGAAAATACCTTAGAATATATGGTAGTTTGTAGTGTATCATTGAAACTACCTTGTAATATATAGTAGTTTATCACTGAAAATACCTTATAATATAACGTAATATGCAATGTATCATTGAAAATACCTTATAATAAAACGTAATATGCAGTGTATCATTGAAAATACCTTATAATATATCGTAATTTGTAGTGTATCATTGAAAATACCTTATAATATATGGTAATTTGTAGTGCATCAATGAAAATACCTTATAATATAACGTAATATGCAGTGTATCATTGAAAATACCTTATAATATAACGTAATATGCAGTGTATCATTGAAAATACCTTATAATATAACGTAATATGCAGTGTATCATTGAAAATACCTTAGAATATATGGTAATTCTAGTCTATCAATGAAAATACCTTATAATATAACGTAATATGCAGTGTATCATTGAAAATACCTTATAATATATCGTAATTTGTAGTGTATCAATGAAAATACCTTATAATATATAGTAGTTTATCATTGAAAATACCTTATAATATAACGTAATATGCAGTGTATCATTGAAAATACCTTAAAATATAACGTAATATGCAGTGTATCATTGAAAATACCTTATAATATATCGTAATTTGTAGTGTATCAATGAAAATACCTTATAATAAAACGTAATATGCAGTGTATCATTGAAAATACCTTAAAATATATGGTAATTCTAGTCTATCAATGAAAATACCTTATAATATAACGTAATATGCAGTGTATCATTGAAAATACCTTATAATATAACGTAATATGCAGTGTATCATTGAAAATACCTTAAAATATAACGTAATATGCAGTGTATCATTGAAAATACCTTATAATATATCGTAATTTGTAGTGTATCAATGAAAATACCTTATAATAAAACGTAATATGCAGTGTATCATTGAAAATACCTTAAAATATATGGTAATTCTAGTCTATCAATGAAAATACCTTATAATATAACGTAATATGCAGTGTATCATTGAAAATACCTTATAATATAACGTAATATGCAGTGTATCATTGGAAATACCTTATAATATATCGTAATTTTTTAGTGTATCATTGAAAATACCTTATAATATATGGTAATTTGTAGTGTATCAATGACAATACCTTATGATATAACGTAATATGCAGTGTATAATTGAAAATACCTTATAATATAACGTAATATGCAGTGTATCATTGAAAATACCTTATAATATATGGTAATTTGTAGTGTATCAATGAAAATACCTTATAATATAACGTAATATTCTGTGTATCATTGAAAATACCTTATAATATAACGTAATATGCAGTGTATCATTGAAAATACCTTAGAATATATGGTAATTTGTAGTGTATCATTGAAACTACCTTGTAATATATAGTAGTTTATCACTGAAGATACCTTATAATATAACGTAATATGCAATGTATCATTGAAAATACCTTATAATAAAACGTAATATGCAGTGTATCATTGAAAATACCTTATAATATATCGTAATTTGTAGTGTATCATTGAAAATACCTTATAATATATGGTAATTTGTAGTGCATCAATGAAAATACCTTATAATATATGGTAATTTGTAGTGTATCAATGACAATACCTTATAATATAACGTAATATGCAGTGTATAATTGAAAATACCTTATAATATAACGTAATATGCAGTGTATCATTGAAAATACCTTATAATATATGGTAATTTGTAGTGTATCAATGAAAATACCTTATAATATAACGTAATATTCTGTGTATCATTGAAAATACCTTATAATATAACGTAATATGCAGTGTATCATTGAAAATACCTTAGAATATATGGTAATTTGTAGTGTATCATTGAAACTACCTTGTAATATATAGTAGTTTATCACTGAAAATACCTTATAATATAACGTAATATGCAATGTATCATTGAAAATACCTTATAATAAAACGTAATATGCAGTGTATCATTGAAAATACCTTATAATATATCGTAATTTGTAGTGTATCATTGAAAATACCTTATAATATATGGTAATTTGTAGTGCATCAATGAAAATACCTTATAATATAACGTAATATGCAGTGTATCATTGAAAATACCTTATAATATAACGTAATATGCAGTGTATCATTGAAAATACCTTATAATATAACGTAATATGCAGTGTATCATTGAAAATACCTTAGAATATATGGTAATTCTAGTCTATCAATGAAAATACCTTATAATATAACGTAATATGCAGTGTATCAGTGAAAATACCTTATAATATATCGTAATTTGTAGTGTATCATTGAAAATACCTTATAATATATAGTAGTTTATCATTGAAAATACCTTATAATATAACGTAATATGCAGTGTATCATTGAAAATACCTTAAAATATAACGTAATATGCAGTGTATCATTGAAAATACCTTATAATATATCGTAATTTGTAGTGTATCAATGAAAATACCTTATAATATAACGTAATATGCAGTGTATCATTGAAAATACCTTATAATATAACGTAATATGCAGTGTATCATTGGAAATACCTTATAATATATCGTAATTTTTTAGTGTATCATTGAAAATACCTTATAATATATGGTAATTTGTAGTGTATCAATGACAATACCTTATAATATAACGTAATATGCAGTGTATAATTGAAAATACCTTATAATATAACGTAATATGCAGTGTATCATTGAAAATACCTTATAATATATGGTAATTTGTAGTGTATCAATGAAAATACCTTATAATATAACGTAATATTCTGTGTATCATTGAAAATACCTTATAATATAACGTAATATGCAGTGTATCATTGAAAATACCTTAGAATATATGGTAATTTGTAGTGTATCATTGAAACTACCTTGTAATATATCGTAGTTTATCACTGAAAATACCTTATAATATAACGTAATATGCAATGTATCATTGAAAATACCTTATAATAAAACGTAATATGCAGTGTATCATTGAAAATACCTTATAATATATCGTAATTTGTAGTGTATCATTGAAAATACCTTATAATATATGGTAATTTGTAGTGCATCAATGAAAATACCTTATAATATAACGTAATATGCAGTGTATCATTGAAAATACCTTATAATATAACGTAATATGCAGTGTATCATTGAAAATACCTTATAATATAACGTAATATGCAGTGTATCATTGAAAATACCTTATAATATAACGTAATATGCAGTGTATCATTGAAAATACCTTATAATATAACGTAATATGCAGTGTATCATTGAAAATACCTTATAATATAACGTAATATGCAGTGTATCATTGAAAATACCTTATAATATAACGTAATATGCAGTGTATCATTGAAAATACCTTATAATAAAACGTAATATGCAGTGTATCATTGAAGATACCTTATAATATATGGTAATTTGTAGTGTATCAATGAAAATACCTTATAATATAACGTAATATTCTGTGTATCATTGAAAATACCTTATAATATAACGTAATATGCAGTGTATCATTGAAAATACCTTAGAATATATGGTAATTTGTAGTGTATCATTGAAACTACCTTGTAATATATAGTAGTTTATCACTGAAAATACATTATAATATAACGTAATATGCAATGTATCATTGAAAAAACCTTATAATAAAACGTAATATGCAGTGTATCATTGAAAATACCTTATAATAAAACGTAATATGCAGTGTATCATTGAAGATACCTTATAATATATGGTAATTTGTAGTGTATCAATGAAAATACCTTATAATATAACGTAATATTCTGTTTATCATTGAAAATACCTTATAATAAAACGTAATATGCAGTGTATCATTGAAAATACCTTAAAATATAACGTAATATGCAGTGTATCATTGAAAATACCTTATAATATATCGTAATTTGTAGTGTATCAATGAAAATACCTTATAATATAACGTAATATGCAGTGTATCATTGAAAATACCTTATAATATAACGTAATATGCAGTGTATCATTGGAAATACCTTATAATATATCGTAATTTTTTAGTGTATCATTGAAAATACCTTATAATATATGGTAATTTGTAGTGTATCAATGACAATACCTTATAATATAACGTAATATGCAGTGTATAATTGAAAATACCTTATAATATAACGTAATATGCAGTGTATCATTGAAAATACCTTATAATATATGGTAATTTGTAGTGTATCAATGAAAATACCTTATAATATAACGTAATATTCTGTGTATCATTGAAAATACCTTATAATATAACGTAATATGCAGTGTATCATTGAAAATACCTCAGAATATATGGTAATTTGTAGTGTATCATTGAAACTACCTTGTAATATATAGTAGTTTATCACTGAAAATACCTTATAATATAACGTAATATGCAATGTATCATTGAAAATACCTTATAATAAAACGTAATATGCAGTGTATCATTGAAAATACCTTATAATATATCGTAATTTGTAGTGTATCATTGAAAATACCTTATAATATATGGTAATTTGTAGTGCATCAATGAAAATACCTTATAATATAACGTAATATGCAGTGTATCATTGAAAATACCTTATAATATAACGTAATATGCAGTGTATCATTGAAAATACCTTATAATATAACGTAATATGCAGTGTATCATTGAAAATACCTTATAATATAACGTAATATGCAGTGTATCATTGAAAATACCTTATAATATAACGTAATATGCAGTGTGTCATTGAAAATACCTTATAATAAAACGTAATATGCAGTGTATCATTGAAGATACCTTATAATATATGGTAATTTGTAGTGTATCAATGAAAATACCTTATAATATAACGTAATATTCTGTGTATCATTGAAAATACCTTATAATATAACGTAATATGCAGTGTATCATTGAAAATACCTTAGAATATATGGTAATTTGTAGTGTATCATTGAAACTACCTTGTAATATATAGTAGTTTATCACTGAAAATACATTATAATATAACGTAATATGCAATGTATCATTGAAAAAACCTTATAATAAAACGTAATATGCAGTGTATCATTGAAAATACCTTATAATAAAACGTAATATGCAGTGTATCATTGAAGATACCTTATAATATATGGTAATTTGTAGTGTATCAATGAAAATACCTTATAATATAACGTAATATTCTGTTTATCATTGAAAATACCTTATAATATAACGTAATATGCAGTGTATCATTGAAAATACCTTATAATATAACGTAATATGCAGTGTATCATTGAAAATACCTTATAATATAACGTAATATGCAGTGTATCAATGAAAATACCTTATAATATAACGTAATATTCTGTGTATCATTGAAAATACCTTATAATATAACGTAATATGCAGTGTATCATTGAAAATACCTTAGAATATATGGTAATTTGTAGTGTATCATTGAAACTACCTTGTAATATATAGTAGTTTATCACTGAAAATACCTTATAATATAACGTAATATGCAATGTATCATTGAAAATACCTTATAATAAAACGTAATATGCAGTGTATCATTGAAAATACCTTAGAATATATGGTAATTTGTAGTGTATCATTGAAACTACCTTGTAATATATAGTAGTTTATCACTGATAATACCTTATAATATAACGTAATATGCAATGTATCATTGAAAATACCTTATAATAAAACGTAATATGCAGTGTATCATTGAAAATACCTTATAATATATCGTAATTTGTAGTGCATCAATTAAAATACCTTATAATATAACGTAATATGCAGTGTATCATTGAAAATACCTTATAATATAACGTAATATGCAGTGTATCATTGAAAATACCTTATAATATAACGTAATATGCAGTGTATCATTGAAAATACCTTAGAATATATGGTAATTTGTAGTGTATCATTGAAACTACCTTGTAATATATAGTAGTTTATCACTGAAAATACATTATAATATAACGTAATATGCAATGTATCATTGAAAAAACCTTATAATAAAACGTAATATGCAGTGTATCATTGAAAATACCTTATAATAAAACGTAATATGCAGTGTATCATTGAAGATACCTTATAATATATGGTAATTTGTAGTGTATCAATGAAAATACCTTATAATATAACGTAATATTCTGTTTATCATTGAAAATACCTTATAATAAAACGTAATATGCAGTGTATCATTGAAAATACCTTATAATATAACGTAATATGCAGTGTATCATTGAAAATACCTTATAATATAACGTAATATGCAGTGTATCAATGAAAATACCTTATAATATAACGTAATATTCTGTGTATCATTGAAAATACCTTATAATATAACGTAATATGCAGTGTATCATTGAAAATACCTTAGAATATATGGTAATTTGTAGTGTATCATTGAAACTACCTTGTAATATATAGTAGTTTATCACTGAAAATACCTTATAATATAACGTAATATGCAATGTATCATTGAAAATACCTTATAATAAAACGTAATATGCAGTGTATCATTGAAAATACCTTATAATATAACGTAATATGCAGTGTATCATTGAAAATACCTTAGAATATATGGTAATTTGTAGTGTATCATTGAAACTACCTTGTAATATATAGTAGTTTATCACTGAAAATACCTTATAATATAACGTAATATGCAATGTATCATTGAAAATACCTTATAATAAAACGTAATATGCAGTGTATCATTGAAAATACCTTATAATATATCGTAATTTGTAGTGTATCATTGAAAATACCTTATAATATATGGTAATTTGTAGTGCATCAATGAAAATACCTTATAATATAACGTAATATGCAGTGTATCATTGAAAATACCTTATAATATAACGTAATATGCAGTGTATCATTGAAAATACCTTATAATATAACGTAATATGCAGTGTATCATTGAAAATACCTTATAATATAACGTAATATGCAGTGTATCATTGAAAATACCTTATAATATAACGTAATATGCAGTGTATCATTGAAAATACCTTATAATAAAACGTAATATGCAGTGTATCATTGAAGATACCTTATAATATATGGTAATTTGTAGTGTATCAATGAAAATACCTTATAATATAACGTAATATTCTGTGTATCATTGAAAATACCTTATAATATAACGTAATATGCAGTGTATCATTGAAAATACCTTAGAATATATGGTAATTTGTAGTGTATCATTGAAACTACCTTGTAATATATAGTAGTTTATCACTGAAAATACATTATAATATAACGTAATATGCAATGTATCATTGAAAAAACCTTATAATAAAACGTAATATGCAGTGTATCATTGAAAATACCTTATAATAAAACGTAATATGCAGTGTATCATTGAAGATACCTTATAATATATGGTAATTTGTAGTGTATCAATGAAAATACCTTATAATATAACGTAATATTCTGTTTATCATTGAAAATACCTTATAATATAACGTAATATGCAGTGTATCATTGAAAATACCTTATAATATAACGTAATATGCAGTGTATCATTGAAAATACCTTATAATATAACGTAATATGCAGTGTATCAATGAAAATACCTTATAATATAACGTAATATTCTGTGTATCATTGAAAATACCTTATAATATAACGTAATATGCAGTGTATCATTGAAAATACCTTAGAATATATGGTAATTTGTAGTGTATCATTGAAACTACCTTGTAATATATAGTAGTTTATCACTGAAAATACCTTATAATATAACGTAATATGCAATGTATCATTGAAAATACCTTATAATAAAACGTAATATGCAGTGTATCATTGAAAATACCTTAGAATATATGGTAATTTGTAGTGTATCATTGAAACTACCTTGTAATATATAGTAGTTTATCACTGATAATACCTTATAATATAACGTAATATGCAATGTATCATTGAAAATACCTTATAATAAAACGTAATATGCAGTGTATCATTGAAAATACCTTATAATATATCGTAATTTGTAGTGCATCAATTAAAATACCTTATAATATAACGTAATATGCAGTGTATCATTGAAAATACCTTATAATATAACGTAATATGCAGTGTATCATTGAAAATACCTTATAATATAACGTAATATGCAGTGTATCATTGAAAATACCTTAGAATATATGGTAATTTGTAGTGTATCATTGAAACTACCTTGTAATATATAGTAGTTTATCACTGAAAATACATTATAATATAACGTAATATGCAATGTATCATTGAAAAAACCTTATAATAAAACGTAATATGCAGTGTATCATTGAAAATACCTTATAATAAAACGTAATATGCAGTGTATCATTGAAGATACCTTATAATATATGGTAATTTGTAGTGTATCAATGAAAATACCTTATAATATAACGTAATATTCTGTTTATCATTGAAAATACCTTATAATATAACGTAATATGCAGTGTATCATTGAAAATACCTTATAATATAACGTAATATGCAGTGTATCATTGAAAATACCTTATAATATAACGTAATATGCAGTGTATCAATGAAAATACCTTATAATATAACGTAATATTCTGTGTATCATTGAAAATACCTTATAATATAACGTAATATGCAGTGTATCATTGAAAATACCTTAGAATATATGGTAATTTGTAGTGTATCATTGAAACTACCTTGTAATATATAGTAGTTTATCACTGAAAATACCTTATAATATAACGTAATATGCAATGTATCATTGAAAATACCTTATAATAAAACGTAATATGCAGTGTATCATTGAAAATACCTTATAATATAACGTAATATGCAGTGTATCATTGAAAATACCTTAGAATATATGGTAATTTGTAGTGTATCATTGAAACTACCTTGTAATATATAGTAGATTATCACTGAAAATACCTTATAATATAACGTAATATGCAGTGTATCATTGAAAATACCTTATAATAAAACGTAATATGCAGTGTATCATTGAAAATACCTTATAATATATCGTAATTTGTAGTGTATCATTGAAAATACCTTATAATATAACGTAATATGCAGTGTATCATTGAAAATACCTTAGAATATATGGTAATTCTTGTCTATCAATGAAAATACCTTATAATATAACGTAATATGCAGTGTATCAGTGAAAATACCTTATAATATATCGTAATTTGTAGTGTATCATTGAAAATACCTTATAATATATAGTAGTTTATCATTGAAAATACCTTATAATATAACGTAATATGCAGTGTATCATTGAAAATACCTTAAAATATAACGTAATATGCAGTGTATCATTGAAAATACCTTATAATATATCGTAATTTGTAGTGTATCAATGAAAATACCTTATAATAAAACGTAATATGCAGTGTATCATTGAAAATACCTTAAAATATATGGTAATTCTAGTCTATCAATGAAAATACCTTATAATATAACGTAATATGCAGTGTATCATTGAAAATACCTTATAATATAACGTAATATGCAGTGTATCATTGGAAATACCTTATAATATATCGTAATTTTTTAGTGTATCATTGAAAATACCTTATAATATATGGTAATTTGTAGTGTATCAATGACAATACCTTATAATATAACGTAATATGCAGTGTATAATTGAAAATACCTTAGAATATAACGTAATATGCAGTGTATCATTGAAAATACCTTATAATATATGGTAATTTGTAGTGTATCAATGAAAATACCTTATAATATAACGTAATATTCTGTGTATCATTGAAAATACCTTATAATATAACGTAATATGCAGTGTATCATTGAAAATACCTTATAATATATGGTAATTTGTAGTGCATCAATGAAAATACCTTATAATATAACGTAATATGCAGTGTATCAATGAAAATACCTTATAATATAACGTAATATTCTGTGTATCATTGAAAATACCTTATAATAAAACGTAATATGCAATGCATCATTGAAAATACCTTATAATATATGGTAATTTGTAGTGTATCATTGAAACTACCTTGTAATATATAGTAGTTTATCACTGAAAATACCTTATAATATAACGTAATATGCAATGTATCATTGAAAATACCTTATAATAAAACGTAATATGCAGTGTATCATTGAAAATACCTTAGAATATATGGTAATTTGTAGTGTATCATTGAAACTACCTTGTAATATATAGTAGTTTATCACTGATAATACCTTATAATATAACGTAATATGCAATGTATCATTGAAAATACCTTATAATAAAACGTAATATGCAGTGTATCATTGAAAATACCTTATAATATATCGTAATTTGTAGTGCATCAATTAAAATACCTTATAATATAACGTAATATGCAGTGTATCATTGAAAATACCTTATAATATATCGTAATTTGTAGTGTATCAATGAAAATACCTTATAATAAAACGTAATATGCAGTGTATCATTGAAAATACCTTAAAATATATGGTAATTCTAGTCTATCAATGAAAATACCTTATAATATAACGTAATATGCAGTGTATCATTGAAAATACCTTATAATATAACGTAATATGCAGTGTATCATTGGAAATACCTTATAATATATCGTAATTTTTTAGTGTATCATTGAAAATACCTTATAATATATGGTAATTTGTAGTGTATCAATGACAATACCTTATAATATAACGTAATATGCAGTGTATAATTGAAAATACCTTAGAATATAACGTAATATGCAGTGTATCATTGAAAATACCTTATAATATATGGTAATTTGTAGTGTATCAATGAAAATACCTTATAATATAACGTAATATTCTGTGTATCATTGAAAATACCTTATAATATAACGTAATATGCAGTGTATCATTGAAAATACCTTATAATATATGGTAATTTGTAGTGCATCAATGAAAATACCTTATAATATAACGTAATATGCAGTGTATCAATGAAAATACCTTATAATATAACGTAATATTCTGTGTATCATTGAAAATACCTTATAATATAACGTAATATGCAGTGTATCATTGAAAATACCTTAGAATATATGGTAATTTGTAGTGTATCATTGAAACTACCTTGTAATATATAGTAGTTTATCACTGAAAATACCTTATAATATAACGTAATATGCAATGTATCATTGAAAATACCTTATAATAAAACGTAATATGCAGTGTATCATTGAAAATACCTTAGAATATATGGTAATTTGTAGTGTATCATTGAAACTACCTTGTAATATATAGTAGTTTATCACTGATAATACCTTATAATATAACGTAATATGCAATGTATCATTGAAAATACCTTATAATAAAACGTAATATGCAGTGTATCATTGAAAATACCTTATAATATATCGTAATTTGTAGTGCATCAATTAAAATACCTTATAATATAACGTAATATGCAGTGTATCATTGAAAATACCTTATAATATAACGTAATATGCAGTGTATCATTGAAAATACCTTATAATATAACGTAATATGCAGTGTATCATTGAAAATACCTTAGAATATATGGTAATTTGTAGTGTATCATTGAAACTACCTTGTAATATATAGTAGTTTATCACTGAAAATACATTATAATATAACGTAATATGCAATGTATCATTGAAAAAACCTTATAATAAAACGTAATATGCAGTGTATCATTGAAAATACCTTATAATAAAACGTAATATGCAGTGTATCATTGAAGATACCTTATAATATATGGTAATTTGTAGTGTATCAATGAAAATACCTTATAATATAACGTAATATTCTGTTTATCATTGAAAATACCTTATAATAAAACGTAATATGCAGTGTATCATTGAAAATACCTTATAATATAACGTAATATGCAGTGTATCATTGAAAATACCTTATAATATAACGTAATATGCAGTGTATCAATGAAAATACCTTATAATATAACGTAATATTCTGTGTATCATTGAAAATACCTTATAATATAACGTAATATGCAGTGTATCATTGAAAATACCTTAGAATATATGGTAATTTGTAGTGTATCATTGAAACTACCTTGTAATATATAGTAGTTTATCACTGAAAATACCTTATAATATAACGTAATATGCAATGTATCATTGAAAATACCTTATAATAAAACGTAATATGCAGTGTATCATTGAAAATACCTTATAATATAACGTAATATGCAGTGTATCATTGAAAATACCTTAGAATATATGGTAATTTGTAGTGTATCATTGAAACTACCTTGTAATATATAGTAGATTATCACTGAAAATACCTTATAATATAACGTAATATGCAATGTATCATTGAAAATACCTTATAATAAAACGTAATATGCAGTGTATCATTGAAAATACCTTATAATATATCGTAATTTGTAGTGTATCATTGAAAATACCTTATAATATAACGTAATATGCAGTGTATCATTGAAAATACCTTAGAATATATGGTAATTCTTGTCTATCAATGAAAATACCTTATAATATAACGTAATATGCAGTGTATCATTGAAAATACCTTATAATATATCGTAATTTGTAGTGTATCAATGAAAATACCTTATAATATATAGTAGTTTATCATTGAAAATACCTTATAATATAACGTAATATGCAGTGTATCATTGAAAATACCTTAAAATATAACGTAATATGCAGTGTATCATTGAAAATACCTTATAATATATCGTAATTTGTAGTGTATCAATGAAAATACCTTATAATAAAACGTAATATGCAGTGTATCATTGAAAATACCTTAAAATATATGGTAATTCTAGTCTATCAATGAAAATACCTTATAATATAACGTAATATGCAGTGTATCATTGAAAATACCTTATAATATAACGTAATATGCAGTGTATCATTGGAAATACCTTATAATATATCGTAATTTTTTAGTGTATCATTGAAAATACCTTATAATATATGGTAATTTGTAGTGTATCAATGACAATACCTTATAATATAACGTAATATGCAGTGTATCATTGAAAATACCTTAGAATATAACGTAATATGCAGTGTATCATTGAAAATACCTTATAATATATGGTAATTTGTAGTGTATCAATGAAAATACCTTATAATATAACGTAATATTCTGTGTATCATTGAAAATACCTTATAATATAACGTAATATGCAGTGTATCATTGAAAATACCTTATAATATATCGTAATTTGTAGTGTATCAATGAAAATACCTTATAATATAACGTAATATGCAGTGTATCAATGAAAATACCTTATAATATAACGTAATATTCTGTGTATCATTGAAAATACCTTATAATATAACGTAATATGCAGTGTATCATTGAAAATACCTTAGAATATATGGTAATTTGTAGTGTATCATTGAAACTACCTTGTAATATATAGTAGTGTATCATTGAAAATACCTTATAATATAACGTAATATGCAGTGTATCAATGAAAATACCTTATAATATAACGTAATATTCTGTGTATCATTGAAAATACCTTATAATATAACGTAATATGCAGTGTATCATTGAAAATACCTTAGAATATATGGTAATTTGTAGTGTATCATTGAAACTACCTTGTAATATATAGTAGTTTATCACTGAAAATACCTTATAATATAACGTAATATGCAATGTATCATTGAAAATACCTTATAATAAAACGTAATATGCAGTGTATCATTGAAAATACCTTAGAATATATGGTAATTTGTAGTGTATCATTGAAACTACCTTGTAATATATAGTAGTTTATCACTGATAATACCTTATAATATAACGTAATATGCAATGTATCATTGAAAATACCTTATAATAAAACGTAATATGCAGTGTATCATTGAAAATACCTTATAATATATCGTAATTTGTAGTGTATCAATTAAAATACCTTATAATATAACGTAATATGCAGTGTATCATTGAAAATACCTTATAATATAACGTAATATGCAGTGTATCATTGAAAATACCTTATAATATAACGTAATATGCAGTGTATCATTGAAAATACCTTAGAATATATGGTAATTTGTAGTGTATCATTGAAACTACCTTGTAATATATAGTAGTTTATCACTGAAAATACCTTATAATATAACGTAATATGCAATGTATCATTGAAAATACCTTATAATAAAACGTAATATGCAGTGTATCATTGAAAATACCTTATAATATATCGTAATTTGTAGTGTATCATTGAAAATACCTTATAATATAACGTAATATGCAGTGTATCATTGAAAATACCTTAGAATATATGGTAATTCTAGTCTATCAATGAAAATACCTTATAATATAACGTAATATGCAGTGTATCATTGAAAATACCTTATAATATAACGTAATATGCAGTGTATCATTGAAAATACCTTATAATATAACGTAATATGCAGTGTATCATTGAAAATACCTTATAATATAACGTAATATGCAGTGTATCATTGAAAATACCTTATAATATATCGTAATTTGTAGTGTATTATTGAAAATACCTTATAATATATAATAGTTTATCATTGAAAATACCTTATAATATAACGTAATATGCAGTGTATCATTGAAAATACCTTATAATATAACGTAATATGCAGTGTATCATTGAAAATACCTTATAATATAACGTAATATGCAGTGTATCATTGAAAATACCTTATAATAAAACGTAATATGCAGTGTATCATTGAAGATACCTTATAATATATGGTAATTTGTAGTGTATCAATGAAAATACCTTATAATATAACGTAATATTCTGTGTATCATTGAAAATACCTTGTTCGGGATTCGAAATACGAAATTTGCCGGCTGTAACGCCAACCGTCGAGCGACGCTCGCTACATTGGTTTTTCTATGTGTTTAGAATCGCGTAGCGATCACCCGTTACCGTCGCGCGTGAACGCGCAATCTTTGTCCGCGTTCGCGCCACGTAAAGCCGAATTCCGCGACGTGAATCCGCTTAATTTCGGAAAACAATGATTAACCGATACATCCTGAGCCAATCCCGATCGACCACGCGTTATGTTCGACTATTATTTAAGGGCTCCTCATGTCGGAGCGAGCTCTCTTCCTCTCCAGTTTGCGAACAACCGTCATCGCGCACCTTTAAAGCTAGAGTTAATTTTCGAAACCAAAAGTCTCGCGGAAATATCATTGTTCGATCTCACGTTTCTCTCGCACGGTTCTCTCTCTCGTTTCTCCCGAAACGCGTCGCGCTTCGCGATTCTGCCCGCGAACAAGATATCCGTCGATCGCGTGGAAGATCTCCGTTCGCGGCAGCTCCCGGCAAGGCTGCTCAAGATTTCCGTCGCGCCCCGACGGCAGAAATCCGGTACGCATCGGTTTGCGTGCGTTTCGAGAGCGAATCGCGCGGTGAAGTGCACCGTTCGGTTGAATAAAGTGCAGTAAACACAATTTCAGTTTAGTTTCTCACTCCCTTATTCCTTTCGGTGTCCTCGCGCGTTCAACCCTGAACGATCCCAGCAATCAGGCGAATTCCGACCGTCGGTCGACGCCGAACATTTTGGTCATTCGAGCCGGATCGTGAGGACACGTCCACGAAAGTGAGTGAGTCAAGAAACTAGTTTTCCGTGCGTCATGGCGGATATAATCGAAGCCCACATGCCGATGCAGCAAGCGATCGAGCGAGCGATGACCAACCTGAAGAAGCTGGGGAAAGGAAACTGGACAAAAGCTACCCTTAGGACGAGGATCGTCCACCTCCAGGATCAGTGGAGAAAGTTCGAGGTCGGCCATGCACGCCTTTTCACGACCATCCCTCCGGCGGAAAGGGCGACGCTGCCGTATTTCACTGTGGACCATTTCGCGAAGACGGAGGAAACATACCTCGAGACGCTGGCATTCATGACGTCCATTCTCGACGAATTGAACGGCGGAGCAGTAAGTCAAACAACTTCTTCGGACGGCGGACACGCGTGTCCGTCGGTCCCCGACAATCAGCTACCACGCATCAACGTTCCGCAGTTCGATGGCCAATTCGAGGCCTGGGAAGCGTTTCGCGACAAATTCTCCGCCCTCATAATCGAAAACGAATCGTTACATGATGTTACGCGACTCCACCATTTAAATTCCGCTCTCAAAGGTCGCGCGCTTGCTTGCATCGGAAATTTAGCAATCACCGCGGCAAATTTCCCAATCGCGTGGAACATGTTGAAAACGCGTTACGAAAATCCGCGACGTCTTATTACGGCGCATCTTTCGGCATTACAAGATCAACCTGCTCTATCGCATGAATCCGCGTCGGATCTCCAAGACCTCCGCGACCGGGTCCGCGCTACTGTCGAAGCCTTAAAAAAGCTTGGAAGGACCCCAGAGGATCTTTGGAACGATGTCCTAGTTCACATGGTCTCCCAAAAACTGGACCCCTCGACGCGGAGGGCGTGGAAAATTAAAATCGGCGACGACGTGAAGCCGCCGTCATTCGAAACGTTGTCGAAGTTTGTCGACAGTCGCGTCCGCGCTCTCGAAGAATTCGGGACAAATGCGACTCAGACGCCCTCCTCGCGTCCTCGCGCCTCGACTCGACCTGCAGCCGGTTCGTCTCGTGTTCATGCTGCGACCACTTCGCAAGATGCCACGACTCCGCGCCCCCCGTGCCCGGTGTGTCGGGCTTCGCACCCCTTCAGTTGCTGTCCGAAATTCCTATCGAGGAGTCCGCGAGACCGTCGCGAGCTCGTCAAGACACATTCCCGTTGCTTCAATTGCTTGAGCCACAGCCACCCAGCGCGAGAGTGTAAGAGCAAGTTTTCATGCCGCGTGTGTCACAAAAAGCACCACTCACTGTTACATGAAGAAGTAACTCCAGCGGCATCGCCGAATCCGGAGTCCTCCACGGAAACACCGGTCCCATCCTCCGAAGTGAAATCGCATTTCGCGTCTACCCTCGCGGCCCCGAGCTCAACGATCCTGTTGGCCACCGCGTGGGTGCAAATCAGCGTCCCGTCGGGCCGCTGCGTCACAGTCAGAGCCCTGGTCGATCAGGGCTCAGAATCAAGTTTCGTTACAGAAGCAATGGTCAACCTATTGCATGCTAAACGGACCCGCGTTGCGACATCCATTTCCGCCGTCGGCGGAGTCCACGCCGGTACCGTGCGCCATGCCGTGCGCCTCCACGTCGCCCCTCGCGAGTCCGACTCTCCCTCTGTCGCGACCACGGCGCTCGTTCTAAAATCCCTCTCGACGTATATGCCGAAGCGCATTGAAGATGCTCGAGTTCTCGCGCATCTATCGCAGTTAAATTGGGCCGATCCGGATCCTTCGAGTCCGGCGGCAATTCATCTCCTTCTCGGTGCAGACATTTATTCGGAAATAATTCTGGAAGGTCTACGGAAAGGTTCACGCGGGCAACCCATTGCCCAAGAGACAATTTTCGGTTGGGTCATCTCTGGGCCCATCTCCTCTCTGTCGAGCGACGCCCGAATCCCGACAGGGTCGCGCTCTCATACAAGCTCGATTTCTAGTGTTGCCATGCATCACTGCGTTCAAGACGACACTCTCTCAAGCGAGCTTCGTCGATTCTGGGAGATAGAAGAAATTCCCTCAAACTCTCCCCTCACCACAGAGGAAGAACAGTGTGAGCTGCATTTCCGAACTCACACGTCGCGAACGGCCGACGGGCGCTACATTGTTCGTCTTCCGTTTCGAAAGGGCCCCCCAATTGACATAGGGCAGTCTGGTTTAGCCGCGGACAAGGTCATGCAAGCGATTCAACGCAAACTTAGCATGCAACCTTCTCTGGCCGCTGAATATCAGGAGTTTCTCCGCGAATATGAGGCCCTTGGACACATGCGTCGCGCGCCAGATTCGCCTTCGCAGTCTCAGTGCGTGTATATTCCGCATCATCCCGTGTTACGCGACGATAGCGTCACGACTCACCTTCGCGTTGTCTTCAACGCTTCCAGTGTCACCTCGAACGGGTCCACTTTGAATGACCACTTGTTGCCGGGCCCAAAGCTTCAGATCGACCTTTCTGCGGTCATTCTTCGGTGGCGAACCTTTCGATTTGTCTACACTGCAGACATTGCAAAAATGTACCGTCAGATACTTGTCGACCCGCGCGACGTTGATTATCAACGCATCCTCTGGAGGAATTCTCCCTCCGATGCCACGCAGTCGTATCAGCTGTTAACGGTCACTTATGGTATGAATTGCGCTCCATTCTTAGCTCTCCGTGTTCTCCAACAACTAGTCGAGGATGAAGGAGATCGATACCCGCTAGCAGTCCCGGTCTTACGTTCTCATATTTACGTCGACGATGTGCTCTTCGGCGGCGATGACATTCCCACTATTCGCCAGTCCCGGGAACAGCTCGTCAATTTGTTGCAACGCGGTAATATGAAGCTGCGTAAGTGGGCCAGCAATTCGGCTACATTTCTGTCCGACATTGATCCTGACGATCATGGTTTGGCTTGTTCGAAAACTCTCGCTCCCGACGATCGAGTCAAAATCCTCGAGATCAGCTGGAACCCTTCCCGCGACACTTTTCAATTCAACGTAACTCTATCGGACACGTTGCCGTCCACCAAACGCGCCATTCTCTCGACAATCGCAAGATTGTATGACCCCCTCGGATGGGTCACTCCCGCAATAATAAGCGCAAAGATTTTAATCCAAGGTCTCTGGCGCCTCCGCGTCGGTTGGGATGACCCCATTCCGGATCAGTCCCTTGAACAGTGGAGAGCCATATATGCGCGGCTTCCACTCCTGAACGGGCTCCAAATTGACCGGTGGATCGGGTTCCACCCGGAAACATCGAAAATCGAACTCCACGGATTCGCGGACGCGTCGACGGTCGCCTACGCAGCCGTCGTTTTCGCTCGCTGTCAGTCAGCGGCCGGGACCGTCACAGTCTCGTTGCTTGCGGGAAAGTCAAAGGTTGCTCCGCTGACTCCGTTGACCATTCCCCGCCTTGAACTGCAAGCTGCTGCTCTCCTTGCTCGTCTCGTGAACTTCGTTGCGTCCTCCCTTGACCTTCGAGAAGTTCCGTGCACCTGTTGGACCGATTCTACGGTGGCGCTAGCGTGGTTGCAATGTCACCCTTCCAAATGGAAGACATTCGTCGCCAACCGTGTTGCCGACGTTCAAACGCGTCTTCCAAATGCTACCTGGCGGCATGTGCCGACAGCGGAAAACCCAGCTGATTGCGCGTCGCGCGGTATTCATAGTGACGATCTGCTCCAACATTCTCTTTGGTGGCACGGCCCAGCTTGGCTGCGCCGTGAAACAACGGAGTGGCCCCTCCAACCTGGACCATTCGTTGTAGAGGACTCACCAGAGTCAAAGGTCGTCCTCCACAGTCTGACCCCCGCTCCCGATTGGGACCTAGTTTCCCGATTTTCGAGTTGGCCTAAATTAATTCGAGTAACGGCCTATGTTCAACGTTTCATTCGGCATTCGCGCAGCAGGCGGCTTATCGGATCTGGTAATCCTCAGGGGCGTGCCCTCTCAGCTGCCGAATGCACAACGGCCAAACTCTTTTGGTTGCGACGCATTCAAAATGGCCAATTTCTCGCAGAAATCACTGCTCTCGCCAAGGGACAACCACTTTCTCCAAAGAGCCCAATCGATGCGCTAAACCCGTTCCTCGATAAGGACGGAATACTTCGAGTAGGAGGTCGGCTGCGTAACGCTCCTCTGCCAAACCCCTCCAAGCATCCAATTTTGCTTGCTCCGCACCCTTTGGTGCGTCTAATCATCGAGCAAGTCCACGCCAGGACCTTGCACGCAGGCGTGCAGCTCACCCTCTTCACTCTTCGCCAAGAATATTGGGTCTTACGAGCTCGGGGCCTAGTGAAGGCTGCAATTCACGCGTGTGTAAGATGCGTTCGAGAACGAGCCGCGGTCCCAGTCCAGCTAATGGGAGAACTCCCTTCCGCGAGAGTGACTCCACCGTCAAAACCCTTCTCGCATTGCGGTCTGGACTACGCCGGACCCATAAACATCCGCGCCTCCGGTGGCCGAGGCATAACTTCCCGCAAAGCTTACATAGCACTTTTCGTCTGCATGGCCACAAAGGCCATTCACCTCGAATTAGTTGCGGACTACTCAACGGCAGCGTTTCTTAATGCCTACGTTCGTTTCTGCTCTCGTCGCGGGTTGCCGGAAAAAATGTACTCCGATAACGGAACAACGTTCGTCGGAGCGAGTCGCGAATTAAACAATTCGTACCGTGCCGCGATCCGGGACCCAGACTTTCAAAATCGAACGGCTAGTGACGGTGTGGCGTGGCACTTCATCCCCCCGTCTGCGCCGCATTTCGGCGGTCTGTGGGAGGCAGGTGTGAAAAGCGTCAAGCATCATCTCCGTCGCGTCCTCGGTGATCGTACGTTAACGTTCGAGGAATTCACAACGCTTCTCTGCGCGATCGAGGCCTGCCTTAATTCACGTCCCATCGCACCTCTATCCGATGTTCTCGACGATTATGAACCGCTTACGCCGGGTCATTTTCTGGTCGGATCCGCCCTCTCGGCCCCCCCGCAACCCTCGTTGCTTGATATCGCCGAAAACCGCCTCTCGAGATGGCAACTTGTTCGCCACGCGACCGAGAGATTTTGGAAATTATGGCAACACGACTACGTCAACACGCTTCAGCAGCGCGCAAAGTGGCGTCGCGTTCGCCCTTCAATCTCGATCGGCCAGCTAGTCCTCCTACGGAACTCGATGCTCCCTGCTTGCAAATGGGAACTCGGACGGGTAGTACAGATTCACCCTGGTGACGACAACCACGTTCGGGTGGTCACTGTAAAAACGGCCACCACATGTTTTCGTCGCCCCATTGCGAAGCTCTGCCCGCTGCCCGTCACGTGCGATCAAACTCCCTGAACGGAGTTTTCAAAAAAAAAAAAAATTGTAAATTGCGTGTAATATAGTTCTAGCGCCGTTGTTTATGCGTATACGTCCCAAGACCAATCGCTCTCGCGCGCGGTCGATTCACGCGCCGCGCCCCACGCTCCGTCAAGGCGGGCGGTTCTATGTAATCCTTGCGTCTTCGTTACATTTAACTATTGTACATTCATCAATGCATAGTCACGGTTTCCACGGCGGGCGGTCAACCGTGCTCTCGAGTTTGAGATTGGCGTTCGCGGGTATTGTAAAACGCATTCTCTCTATCGTTTAAGTTTCGTAGCGCTGCCGTGCCGCCCCGCTATTCTCTGCGTATGCATGCGTCTTCGTGTTATTTCGAAACTAGTGTTTCGAGGCGGGCGGTATGTTCGGGATTCGAAATACGAAATTTGCCGGCTGTAACGCCAACCGTCGAGCGACGCTCGCTACATTGGTTTTTCTATGTGTTTAGAATCGCGTAGCGATCACCCGTTACCGTCGCGCGTGAACGCGCAATCTTTGTCCGCGTTCGCGCCACGTAAAGCCGAATTCCGCGACGTGAATCCGCTTAATTTCGGAAAACAATGATTAACCGATACATCCTGAGCCAATCCCGATCGACCACGCGTTATGTTCGACTATTATTTAAGGGCTCCTCATGTCGGAGCGAGCTCTCTTCCTCTCCAGTTTGCGAACAACCGTCATCGCGCACCTTTAAAGCTAGAGTTAATTTTCGAAACCAAAAGTCTCGCGGAAATATCATTGTTCGATCTCACGTTTCTCTCGCACGGTTCTCTCTCTCGTTTCTCCCGAAACGCGTCGCGCTTCGCGATTCTGCCCGCGAACAAGATATCCGTCGATCGCGTGGAAGATCTCCGTTCGCGGCAGCTCCCGGCAAGGCTGCTCAAGATTTCCGTCGCGCCCCGACGGCAGAAATCCGGTACGCATCGGTTTGCGTGCGTTTCGAGAGCGAATCGCGCGGTGAAGTGCACCGTTCGGTTGAATAAAGTGCAGTAAACACAATTTCAGTTTAGTTTCTCACTCCCTTATTCCTTTCGGTGTCCTCGCGCGTTCAACCCTGAACGATCCCAGCAATCAGGCGAATTCCGACCGTCGGTCGACGCCGAACATACCTTATAATATAACGTAATATGCAGTGTATCATTGAAAATACCTTATAATATAACGTAATATGCAGTGTATCATTGAAAATACCTTATAATATAACGTAATATGCAGTGTATCATTGAAAATACCTTAGAATATATGGTAATTTGTAGTGTATCATTGAAACTACCTTGTAATATATAGTAGTTTATCACTGAAAATACATTATAATATAACGTAATATGCAATGTATCATTGAAAATACCTTATAATAAAACGTAATATGCAGTGTATCATTGAAAATACCTTATAATAAAACGTAATATGCAGTGTATCATTGAAAATACCTTATAATATATGGTAATTTGTAGTGTATCAATGAAAATACCTTATAATATAACGTAATATTCTGTGTATCATTGAAAATACCTTATAATAAAACGTAATATGCAGTGTATCATTGAAAATACCTTATAATATAACGTAATATGCAGTGTATCATTGAAAATACCTTATAATATAACGTAATATGCAGTGTATCATTGAAAATACCTTAGAATATATGGTAATTCTAGTCTATCAATGAAAATACCTTATAATATAACGTAATATGCAGTGTATCAGTGAAAATACCTTATAATATATAGTAGTTTATCATTGAAAATACCTTATAATATAACGTAATATGCTGTGTATCATTGAAAATACCTTATAATATATCGTAATTTGTAGTGTATCAATGAAAATACCTTATAATATAAAGTAATATGCAGTGTATCATTGAAAATACCTTAGAATATATGGTAATTCTAGTCTATCAATGAAAATACCTTATAATATAACGTAATATGCTGTGTATCATTGAAAATACCTTATAATATATCGTAATTTGTAGTGTATCAGTGAAAATACCTTATAATATATCGTAATTTGTAGTGTATCATTGAAAATACCTTATAATATATTGTAGTTTATCATTGAAAATACCTTATAATATAACGTAATATGCAGTGTATCATTGAAAATACCTTATAATATATCGTAATTTGTAGTGTATCATTGAAAATACCTTATAATATATGGTAATTTGTAGTGTTTCATTGAAACTACCTTGTAATATATAGTAGTTTATCACTGAAAATACCTTATAATATAACGTAATATGCAATGTATCATTGAAAATACCTTATAATAAAACGTAATATGCAGTGTATCATTGAAAATACCTTATAATATATCGTAATTTGTAGTTTATCATTGAAAATACCTTATAATATATGGTAATTTGTAGTGTATCAATGAAAATACCTTATAATATAACGTAATATGCAGTGTATCATTGAAAATACCTTATAATATAACGTAATATGCAGTGTATCATTGAAAATACCTTATAATATATAGTAGTTTATCATTGAAAATACCTTATAATATAACGTAATATGCAGTGTATCATTGAAAATACCTTATAATATAACGTAATATGCAGTGTATCATTGAAAATACCTTATAATATAACGTAATATGCAGTGTATCATTGAAAATACCTTATAATAAAACGTAATATGCAGTGTATCATTGAAGATACCTTATAATATATGGTAATTTGTAGTGTATCAATGAAAATACCTTATAATATAACGTAATATTCTGTGTATCATTGAAAATACCTTATAATATAACGTAATATGCAGTGTATCATTGAAAATACCTTAGAATATATGGTAATTTGTAGTGTATCATTGAAACTACCTTGTAATATATAGTAGTTTATCACTGAAAATACATTATAATATAACGTAATATGCAATGTATCATTGAAAATACCTTATAATAAAACGTAATATGCAGTGTATCATTGAAAATACCTTATAATAAAACGTAATATGCAGTGTATCATTGAAGATACCTTATAATATATGGTAATTTGTAGTGTATCAATGAAAATACCTTATAATATAACGTAATATTCTGTGTATCATTGAAAATACCTTATAATAAAACGTAATATGCAGTGTATCATTGAAAATACCTTATAATATAACGTAATATGCAGTGTATCATTGAAAATACCTTATAATATAACGTAATATGCAGTGTATCATTGAAAATACCTTATAATAAAACGTAATATGCAGTGTATCATTGAAGATACCTTATAATATATGGTAATTTGTAGTGTATCAATGAAAATACCTTATAATATAACGTAATATTCTGTGTATCATTGAAAATACCTTATAATATAACGTAATATGCAGTGTATCATTGAAAATACCTTAGAATATATGGTAATTTGTAGTGTATCATTGAAACTACCTTGTAATATATAGTAGTTTATCACTGAAAATACATTATAATATAACGTAATATGCAATGTATCATTGAAAATACCTTATAATAAAACGTAATATGCAGTGTATCATTGAAAATACCTTATAATAAAACGTAATATGCAGTGTATCATTGAAGATACCTTATAATATATGGTAATTTGTAGTGTATCAATGAAAATACCTTATAAAATAACGTAATATTCTGTGTATCATTGAAAATACCTTATAATAAAACGTAATATGCAGTGTATCATTGAAAATACCTTATAATATAACGTAATATGCAGTGTATCATTGAAAATACCTTATAATATAACGTAATATGCAGTGTATCATTGAAAATACCTTAGAATATATGGTAATTGTAGTCTATCAATGAAAATACCTTATAATATAACGTAATATGCAGTGTATCAGTGAAAATCCCTTATAATATATAGTAGTTTATCATTGAAAATACCTTATAATATAACGTAATATGCTGTGTATCATTGAAAATACCTTATAATATATCGTAATTTGTAGTGTATCAATGAAAATACCTTATAATATAAAGTAATATGCAGTGTATCATTGAAAATACCTTAGAATATATGGTAATTCTAGTCTATCAATGAAAATACCTTATAATATAACGTAATATGCTGTGTATCATTGAAAATACCTTATAATATATGGTAATTTGTAGTGTATCAGTGAAAATACCTTATAATATATCGTAATTTGTAGTGTATCATTGAAAATACCTTATAATATATTGTAGTTTATCATTGAAAATACCTTATAATATAACGTAATATGCAGTGTATCATTGAAAATACCTTATAATATATCGTAATTTGTAGTGTATCATTGAAAATACCTTATAATATATGGTAATTTGTAGTGTTTCATTGAAACTACCTTGTAATATATAGTAGTTTATCACTGAAAATACCTTATAATATAACGTAATATGCAATGTATCATTGACAATACCTTATAATAAAACGTAATATGCAGTGTATCATTGAAAATACCTTATAATATATCGTAATTTGTAGTGTATCATTGAAAATACCTTATAATATATGGTAATTTGTAGTGCATCAATGAAAATACCTTATAATATAACGTAATATGCAGTGTATCATTGAAAATACCTTATAATATAACGTAATATGCAGTGTATCATTGAAAATACCTTATAATATAACGTAATATGCAGTGTATCATTGAAAATACCTTATAATATAACGTAATATGCAGTGTATCATTGAAAATACCTTATAATATAACGTAATATGCAGTGTATCATTGAAAATACCTTAGAATATATGGTAATTCAAGTCTATCAATGAAAATACCTTATAATATAACGTAATATGCAGTGTATCAGTGAAAATACCTTATAATATATCGTAATTTGTAGTGTATCATTGAAAATACCTTATAATATATAGTAGTTTATCATTGAAAATACCTTATAATATAACGTAATATGCAGTGTATCATTGAAAATACCTTATAATATAACGTAATATGCAGTGTATCATTGAAAATACCTTATAATATAACGTAATATGCAGTGTATCATTGAAAATACCTTATAATAAAACATAATATGCAGTGTATCATTGAAGATACCTTATAATATATGGTAATTTGTAGTGTATCAATGAAAATACCTTATAATATAACGTAATAATCTGTGTATCATTGAAAATACCTTATAATATAACGTAATATGCAGTGTATCATTGAAAATACCTTAGAATATATGGTAATTTGTAGTGTATCATTGAAACTACCTTGTAATATATAGTAGTTTATCACTGAAAATACATTATAATATAACGTAATATGCAATGTATCATTGAAAATACCTTATAATAAAACGTAATATGCAGTGTATCATTGAAAATACCTTATAATAAAACGTAATATGCAGTGTATCATTGAAGATACCTTATAATATATGGTAATTTGTAGTGTATCAATGAAAATACCTTATAATATAACGTAATATTCTGTGTATCATTGAAAATACCTTATAATAAAACGTAATATGCAGTGTATCATTGAAAATACCTTATAATATAACGTAATATGCAGTGTATCATTGAAAATACCTTATAATAAAACGTAATATGCAGTGTATCATTGAAAATACCTTATAATATATCGTAATTTGTAGTGTATCATTGAAAATACCTTATAATATATAGTAGTTTATCATTGAAAATACCTTATAATATAACGTAATATGCTGTGTATCATTGAAAATACCTTATAATATATCGTAATTTGTAGTGTATCAATGAAAATACCTTATAATATAAAGTAATATGCAGTGTATCATTGAAAATACCTTATAATATATCGTAATTTGTAGTGTATCATTGAAAATACCTTATAATATATAGTAGTTTATCATTGAAAATACCTTATAATATAACGTCATATGCTGTGTATCATTGAAAATACCTTAGAATATATGGTAATTTGTAGTGTATCATTGAAACTACCTTGTAATATATAGTAGTTTATCACTGAAAATACCTTGTAATATAACGTAATATGCAATGTATCATTGAAAATACCTTATAATAAAACGTAATATGCAGTGTATCATTGAAAATACCTTATAATAAAACGTAATATGCAGTGTATCATTGAAGATACCTTATAATATATGGTAATTTGTAGTGTATCAATGAAAATACCTTATAATATAACGTAATATTCTGTGTATCATTGAAAATACCTTATAATAAAACGTAATATGCAGTGTATCATTGAAAATACCTTATAATATAACGTAATATGCAGTGTATCATTGAAAATACCTTATAATATAACGTAATATGCAGTGTATCATTGAAAATACCTTATAATATATCGTAATTTGTAGTGTATCAATGAAAATACCTTATAATATAACGTAATATTCTGTGTATCATTGAAAATACCTTATAATAAAACGTAATATGCAATGTATCATTGAAAATACCTTATAATAAAACGTAATATGCAGTGTATCATTGAAAATACCTTAGAATATATGGTAATTCTAGTCTATCAATGAAAATACCTTATAATATAACGTAGTATGCAGTGTATCAGTGAAAATACCTTATAATATATCGTAATTTGTAGTGTATCATTGAAAATACCTTATAATATATAGTAGTTTATCATTGAAAATACCTTATAATATAACGTAATATGCTGTGTATCATTGAAAATACCTTATAATATATCGTAATTTGTAGTGTATCAATGAAAATACCTTATAATATAAAGTAATATGCAGTGTATCATTGAAAATACCTTATAATATATCGTAATTTGTAGTGTATCATTGAAAATACCTTATAATATATAGTAGTTTATCATTGAAAATACCTTATAATATAACGTAATATGCTGTGTATCATTGAAAATACCTTAGAATATATGGTAATTTGTAGTGTATCATTGAAACTACCTTGTAATATATAGTAGTTTATCACTGAAAATACCTTATAATATAACGTAATATGCAGTGTATCATTGAAAATACCTTATAATAAAACGTAATATGCAGTGTATCATTGAAGATACCTTATAATATATGGTAATTTGTAGTGTATCAATGAAAATACCTTATAATATAACGTAATATTCTGTGTATCATTGAAAATACCTTATAATATAACGTAATATGCAGTGTATCATTGAAAATACCTTAGAATATATGGTAATTTGTAGTGTATCATTGAAACTACCTTGTAATATATAGTAGTTTATCACTGAAAATACATTATAATATAACGTAATATGCAATGTATCATTGAAAATACCTTATAATAAAACGTAATATGCAGTGTATCATTGAAAATACCTTATAATAAAACGTAATATGCAGTGTATCATTGAAGATACCTTATAATATATGGTAATTTGTAGTGTATCAATGAAAATACCTTATAATATAACGTAATATTCTGTGTATCATTGAAAATACCTTATAATAAAACGTAATATGCAGTGTATCATTGAAAATACCTTATAATATAACGTAATATGCAGTGTATCATTGAAAATACCTTATAATATAACGTAATATGCAGTGTATCATTGAAAATACCTTATAATAAAACGTAATATGCAGTGTATCATTGAAGATACCTTATAATATATGGTAATTTGTAGTGTATCAATGAAAATACCTTATAATATAACGTAATATTCTGTGTATCATTGAAAATACCTTATAATATAACGTAATATGCAGTGTATCATTGAAAATACCTTAGAATATATGGTAATTTGTAGTGTATCATTGAAACTACCTTGTAATATATAGTAGTTTATCACTGAAAATACATTATAATATAACGTAATATGCAATGTATCATTGAAAATACCTTATAATAAAACGTAATATGCAGTGTATCATTGAAAATACCTTATAATATAACGTAATATGCAGTGTATCATTGAAAATACCTTATAATATATGGTAATTTGTAGTGTATCAATGAAAATACCTTATAAAATAACGTAATATTCAGTGTATCATTGAAAATACCTTATAATATAACGTAATATGCAGTGTATCATTGAAAATACCTTATAATATAACGTAATATGCAGTGTATCATTGAAAATACCTTATAATATAACGTAATATGCAGTGTATCATTGAAAATACCTTAGAATATATGGTAATTCTAGTCTATCAATGAAAATACCTTATAATATAACGTAATATGCAGTGTATCAGTGAAAATACCTTATAATATATAGTAGTTTATCATTGAAAATACCTTATAATATAACGTAATATGCTGTGTATCATTGAAAATACCTTATAATATATCGTAATTTGTAGTGTATCAATGAAAATACCTTATAATATAAAGTAATATGCAGTGTATCATTGAAAATACCTTAGAATATATGGTAATTCTAGTCTATCAATGAAAATACCTTATAATATAACGTAATATGCTGTGTATCATTGAAAATACCTTATAATATATGGTAATTTGTAGTGTATCAGTGAAAATACCTTATAATATATCGTAATTTGTAGTGTATCATTGAAAATACCTTATAATATATTGTAGTTTATCATTGAAAATACCTTATAATATAACGTAATATGCAGTGTATCATTGAAAATACCTTATAATATATCGTAATTTGTAGTGTATCATTGAAAATACCTTATAATATATGGTAATTTGTAGTGTTTCATTGAAACTACCTTGTAATATATAGTAGTTTATCACTGAAAATACCTTATAATATAACGTAATATGCAGTGTATCATTGAAAATACCTTATAATATAACGTAATATGCAGTGTATCATTGAAAATACCTTATAATATAACGTAATATGCAGTGTATCATTGAAAATACCTTAGAATATATGGTAATTCAAGTCTATCAATGAAAATACCTTATAATATAACGTAATATGCAGTGTATCAGTGAAAATACCTTATAATATATCGTAATTTGTAGTGTATCATTGAAAATACCTTATAATATATAGTAGTTTATCATTGAAAATACCTTATAATATAACGTAATATGCAGTGTATCATTGAAAATACCTTATAATATAACGTAATATGCAGTGTATCATTGAAAATACCTTATAATATAACGTAATATGCAGTGTATCATTGAAAATACCTTATAATAAAACATAATATGCAGTGTATCATTGAAGATACCTTATAATATATGGTAATTTGTAGTGTATCAATGAAAATACCTTATAATATAACGTAATAATCTGTGTATCATTGAAAATACCTTATAATATAACGTAATATGCAGTGTATCATTGAAAATACCTTAGAATATATGGTAATTTGTAGTGTATCATTGAAACTACCTTGTAATATATAGTAGTTTATCACTGAAAATACATTATAATATAACGTAATATGCAATGTATCATTGAAAATACCTTATAATAAAACGTAATATGCAGTGTATCATTGAAAATACCTTATAATAAAACGTAATATGCAGTGTATCATTGAAGATACCTTATAATATATGGTAATTTGTAGTGTATCAATGAAAATACCTTATAATATAACGTAATATTCTGTGTATCATTGAAAATACCTTATAATAAAACGTAATATGCAGTGTATCATTGAAAATACCTTATAATATAACGTAATATGCAGTGTATCATTGAAAATACCTTATAATAAAACGTAATATGCAGTGTATCATTGAAAATACCTTATAATATATCGTAATTTGTAGTGTATCATTGAAAATACCTTATAATATATAGTAGTTTATCATTGAAAATACCTTATAATATAACGTAATATGCTGTGTATCATTGAAAATACCTTATAATATATCGTAATTTGTAGTGTATCAATGAAAATACCTTATAATATAAAGTAATATGCAGTGTATCATTGAAAATACCTTATAATATATCGTAATTTGTAGTGTATCATTGAAAATACCTTATAATATATAGTAGTTTATCATTGAAAATACCTTATAATATAACGTAATATGCTGTGTATCATTGAAAATACCTTAGAATATATGGTAATTTGTAGTGTATCATTGAAACTACCTTGTAATATATAGTAGTTTATCACTGAAAATACCTTGTAATATAACGTAATATGCAATGTATCATTGAAAATACCTTATAATAAAACGTAATATGCAGTGTATCATTGAAAATACCTTATAATAAAACGTAATATGCAGTGTATCATTGAAGATACCTTATAATATATGGTAATTTGTAGTGTATCAATGAAAATACCTTATAATATAACGTATTATGCAGTGTATCATGGAAAATACCTTATAATAAAACGTAATATGCAGTGTATCATTGAAAATACCTTATAATATAACGAAATATGCAGTGTATCATTGAAAATACCTTATAATAAAACGTAATATGCAGTGTATCATTGAAAATACCTTATAATATATCGTAATTTGTAGTGTATCAATGAAAATACCTTATAATATAACGTAATATTCTGTGTATCATTGAAAATACCTTATAATAAAACGTAATATGCAATGTATCATTGAAAATACCTTATAATAAAACGTAATATGCAGTGTATCATTGAAAATACCTTAGAATATATGGTAATTCTAGTCTATCAATGAAAATACCTTATAATATAACGTAGTATGCAGTGTATCAGTGAAAATACCTTATAATATATCGTAATTTGTAGTGTATCATTGAAAATACCTTATAATATATAGTAGTTTATCATTGAAAATACCTTATAATATAACGTAATATGCTGTGTATCATTGAAAATACCTTATAATATATCGTAATTTGTAGTGTATCAATGAAAATACCTTATAATATAAAGTAATATGCAGTGTATCATTGAAAATACCTTATAATATATCGTAATTTGTAGTGTATCATTGAAAATACCTTATAATATATAGTAGTTTATCATTGAAAATACCTTATAATATAACGTAATATGCTGTGTATCATTGAAAATACCTTAGAATATATGGTAATTTGTAGTGTATCATTGAAACTACCTTGTAATATATAGTAGTTTATCACTGAAAATACCTTATAATATAACGTAATATGCAGTGTATCATTGAATATACCTTAGAATATATGGTAATTTGTAGTGTATCATTGAAACTACCTTGTAATATATAGTAGTTTATCACTGAAAATACCTTATAATATAACGTAATATGCAGTGCATCATTGAAAATACCTCATAATATAACGTAATATGCGGTGTATCATTGAAAATACCTTATAATATAACGTAATATTCAGTGTATCAGTGAAAATACCTTATAATATATCGTAATTTGTAGTGTATCATTGAAAATACCTTATAATATATAGTAGTTTATCATTGAAAATACCTTATAATATAACGTAATATGCAGTGTATCATTGAAAATACCTTATAATATATCGTAATTTGTAGTGTATCAATGAAAATACCTTATAATATAAAGTAATATGCAGTGTATCATTGAAAATACCTTATAATATATCGTAATTTGTAGTGTATCATTGAAAATACCTTATAATATATGGTAATATGCAGTGTATCATTGGAAATACCTTAGAATATATGGTAATTCTAGTCTATCAATGAAAATACCTTATAATATAACGTAATATGCAGTGTATCATTGAAAATACCTTAGAATATATGGTAATTTGTAGTGTATCATTGAAACTACCTTGTAATATATAGTAGTTTATCACTGAAAATACATTATAATATAACGTAATATGCAATGTATCATTGAAAATACCTTATAATAAAACGTAATATGCAGTGTATCATTGAAAATACCTTATAATAAAACGTAATATGCAGTGTATCATTGAAGATACCTTATAATATATGGTAATTTGTAGTGTATCAATGAAAATACCTTATAATATAACGTAATATTCTGTGTATCATTGAAAATACCTTATAATAAAACGTAATATGCAGTGTATCATTGAAAATACCTTATAATATAACGTAATATGCAGTGTATCATTGAAAATACCTTATAATATAACGTAATATGCAGTGTATCATTGAAAATACCTTATAATAAAACGTAATATGCAGTGTATCATTGAAGATACCTTATAATATATGGTAATTTGTAGTGTATCAATGAAAATACCTTATAATATAACGTAATATTCTGTGTATCATTGAAAATACCTTATAATATAACGTAATATGCAGTGTATCATTGAAAATACCTTAGAATATATGGTAATTCTAGTCTATCAATGAAAATACCTTATAATATAACGTAATATGCAGTGTATCAGTGAAAATACCTTATAATATATCGTAATTTGTAGTGTATCATTGAAAATACCTTATAATATATAGTAGTTTATCATTGAAAATACCTTATAATATAACGTAATATGCTGTGTATCATTGAAAATACCTTATAATATATCGTAATTTGTAGTGTATCAATGAAAATACCTTATAATATAAAGTAATATGCAGTGTATCATTGAAAATACCTTATAATATATCGTAATTTGTAGTGTATCATTGAAAATACCTTATAATATATAGTAGTTTATCATTGAAAATACCTTATAATATAACGTAATATGCAGTGTATCATTGAAAATACCTTAGAATATATGGTAATTTGTAGTGTATCATTGAAACTACCTTGTAATATATAGTAGTTTATCACTGAAAATACCTTATAATATAACGTAATATGCAGTGTATCAGTGAAAATACCTTATAATATATCGTAATTTGTAGTGTATCATTGAAAATACCTTATAATATATAGTAGTTTATCATTGAAAATACCTTATAATATAACGTAATATGCAGTGTATCATTGAAAATACCTTATAATATAACGTAATATGCAGTGTATCATTGAAAATACCTTATAATATAACGTAATATGCAGTGTATCATTGAAAATACCTTATAATAAAACGTAATATGCAGTGTATCATTGAAGATACCTTATAATATATGGTAATTTGTAGTGTATCAATGAAAATACCTTATAATATAACGTAATATTCTGTGTATCATTGAAAATACCTTATAATATAACGTAATATGCAGTGTATCATTGAAAATACCTTAGAATATATGGTAATTTGTAGTGTATCATTGAAACTACCTTGTAATATATAGTAGTTTATCACTGAAAATACATTATAATATAACGTAATATGCAATGTATCATTGAAAATACCTTATAATAAAACGTAATATGCAGTGTATCATTGAAAATACCTTATAATAAAACGTAATATGCAGTGTATCATTGAAGATACCTTATAATATATGGTAATTTGTAGTGTATCAATGAAAATACCTTATAATATAACGTAATATTCTGTGTATCATTGAAAATACCTTATAATAAAACGTAATATGCAGTGTATCATTGAAAATACCTTATAATATAATGTAATATGCAGTGTATCATTGAAAATACCTTATAATATAACGTAATATGCAGTGTATCATTGAAAATACCTTAGAATATATGGTAATTCTAGTCTATCAATGAAAATACCTTATAATATAACGTAATATGCAGTGTATCAGTGAAAATACCTTATAATATATCGTAATTTGTAGTGTATCATTGAAAATACCTTATAATATATAGTAGTTTATCATTGAAAATACCTTATAATATAACGTAATATGCAGTGTATCATTGAAAATACCTTATAATATAACGTAATATGCAGTGTATCATTGAAAATACCTTATAATATAACGTAATATGCAGTGTATCATTGAAAATACCTTATAATAAAACGTAATATGCAGTGTATCATTGAAGATACCTTATAATATATGGTAATTTGTAGTGTATCAATGAAAATACCTTATAATATAACGTAATATTCTGTGTATCATTGAAAATACCTTATAATATAACGTAATATGCAGTGTATCATTGAAAATACCTTAGAATATATGGTAATTTGTAGTGTATCATTGAAACTACCTTGTAATATATAGTAGTTTATCACTGAAAATACATTATAATATAACGTAATATGCAATGTATCATTGAAAATACCTTATAATAAAACGTAATATGCAGTGTATCATTGAAAATACCTTATAATAAAACGTAATATGCAGTGTATCATTGAAGATACCTTATAATATATGGTAATTTGTAGTGTATCAATGAAAATACCTTATAATATAACGTAATATTCTGTGTATCATTGAAAATACCTTATAATAAAACGTAATATGCAGTGTATCATTGAAAATACCTTATAATATAATGTAATATGCAGTGTATCATTGAAAATACCTTATAATATAACGTAATATGCAGTGTATCATTGAAAATACCTTAGAATATATGGTAATTCTAGTCTATCAATGAAAATACCTTATAATATAACGTAATATGCAGTGTATCAGTGAAAATACCTTATAATATATCGTAATTTGTAGTGTATCATTGAAAATACCTTATAATATATAGTAGTTTATCATTGAAAATACCTTATAATATAACGTAATATGCTGTGTATCATTGAAAATACCTTAGAATATATGGTAATTTGTAGTGTATCATTGAAACTACCTTGTAATATATAGTAGTTTATCACTGAAAATACCTTATAATATAACGTAATATGCAATGTATCATTGAAAATACCTTATAATAAAACGTAATATGCAGTGTATCATTGAAGATACCTTATAATATATGGTAATTTGTAGTGTATCAATGAAAATACCTTATAATATAACGTAATATTCTGTGTATCATTGAAAATACCTTATAATAAAACGTAATATGCAATGTATCATTGAAAATACCTTATAATAAAACGTAATTTGCAGTGTATCATTGAAAATACCTTATAATATATCGTAATTTGTAGTGTATCATTGAAAATACCTTATAATATATGGTAATTTGTAGTGCATCAATGAAAATACCTTATAATATAACGTAATATGCAGTGTATCATTGAAAATACCTTATAATATAACGTAATATGCAGTGTATCATTGAAAATACCTTATAATATAACGTAATATGCAGTGTATCATTGAAAATACCTTATAATATAACGTAATATGCAGTGTATCATTGAAAATACCTTAGAATATATGGTAATTCTAGTCTATCAATGAAAATACCTTATAATATAACGTAATATGCAGTGTATCAGTGAAAATACCTTATAATATATCGTAATTTGTAGTGTATCATTGAAAATACCTTATAATATATAGTAGTTTATCATTGAAAATACCTTATAATATAACGTAATATGCTGTGTATCATTGAAAATACCTTATAATATATCGTAATTTGTAGTGTATCAATGAAAATACCTTATAATATAACGTAATATGCAGTGTATCATTGAAAATACCTTATAATATATCGTAATTTGTAGTGTATCATTGAAAATACCTTATAATATATAGTAGTTTATCATTGAAAATACCTTATAATATAACGTAATATGCTGTGTATCATTGAAAATACCTTAGAATATATGGTAATTTGTAGTGTATCATTGAAACTACCTTGTAATATATAGTAGTTTATCACTGAAAATACCTTATAATATAACGTAATATGCAGTGTATCAGTGAAAATACCTTATAATATATCGTAATTTGTAGTGTATCATTGAAAATACCTTATAATATATAGTAGTTTATCATTGAAAATACCTTATAATATAACGTAATATGCAGTGTATCATTGAAAATACCTTATAATATAACGTAATATGCAGTGTATCATTGAAAATACCTTATAATATAACGTAATATGCAGTGTATCATTGAAAATACCTTATAATAAAACGTAATATGCAGTGTATCATTGAAGATACCTTATAATATATGGTAATTTGTAGTGTATCAATGAAAATACCTTATAATATAACGTAATATTCTGTGTATCATTGAAAATACCTTATAATATAACGTAATATGCAGTGTATCATTGAAAATACCTTAGAATATATGGTAATTTGTAGTGTATCATTGAAACTACCTTGTAATATATAGTAGTTTATCACTGAAAATACATTATAATATAACGTAATATGCAATGTATCATTGAAAATACCTTATAATAAAACGTAATATGCAGTGTATCATTGAAAATACCTTATAATAAAACGTAATATGCAGTGTATCATTGAAGATAACTTATAATATATGGTAATTTGTAGTGTATCAATGAAAATACCTTATAATATAACGTAATATTCTGTGTATCATTGAAAATACCTTATAATAAAACGTAATATGCAGTGTATCATTGAAAATACCTTATAATATAATGTAATATGCAGTGTATCATTGAAAATACCTTATAATATAACGTAATATGCAGTGTATCATTGAAAATACCTTATAATATAACGTAATATGCAGTGTATCATTGAAAATACCTTATAATAAAACGTAATATGCAGTGTATCATTGAAGATACCTTATAATATATGGTAATTTGTAGTGTATCAATGAAAATACCTTATAATATAACGTAATATTCTGTGTATCATTGAAAATACCTTATAATAAAACGTAATATGCAATGTATCATTGAAAATACCTTATAATAAAACGTAATTTGCAGTGTATCATTGAAAATACCTTATAATATATCGTAATTTGTAGTGTATCATTGAAAATACCTTATAATATATGGTAATTTGTAGTGCATCAATGAAAATACCTTATAATATAACGTAATATGCAGTGTATCATTGAAAATACCTTATAATATAACGTAATATGCAGTGTATCATTGAAAATACCTTATAATATAACGTAATATGCAGTGTATCATTGAAAATACCTTATAATATAACGTAATATGCAGTGTATCATTGAAAATACCTTAGAATATATGGTAATTCTAGTCTATCAATGAAAATACCTTATAATATAACGTAATATGCAGTGTATCAGTGAAAATACCTTATAATATATCGTAATTTGTAGTGTATCATTGAAAATACCTTATAATATATAGTAGTTTATCATTGAAAATACCTTATAATATAACGTAATATGCTGTGTATCATTGAAAATACCTTATAATATATCGTAATTTGTAGTGTATCAATGAAAATACCTTATAATATAAAGTAATATGCAGTGTATCATTGAAAATACCTTATAATATATCGTAATTTGTAGTGTATCATTGAAAATACCTTATAATATATAGTAGTTTATCATTGAAAATACCTTATAATATAACGTAATATGCTGTGTATCATTGAAAATACCTTAGAATATATGGTAATTTGTAGTGTATCATTGAAACTACCTTGTAATATATAGTAGTTTATCACTGAAAATACCTTATAATATAACGTAATATGCAATGTATCATTGAAAATACCTTATAATAAAACGTAATATGCAGTGTATCATTGAAGATACCTTATAATATATGGTAATTTGTAGTGCATCAATGAAAATACCTTATAATATATGGTAATTCTAGTCTATCAATGAAAATACCTTATAATATAACGTAATATGCAGTGTATCATTGAAGATACCTTATAATATATGGTAATTTGTAGTGTATCAATGAAAATACCTTATAATATAACGTAATATTCTGTGTATCATTGAAAATACCTTATAATATAACGTAATATGCAGTGTATCATTGAAGATACCTTAGAATATATGGTAATTTGTAGTGTATCAATGAAAATACCTTATAATATAACGTAATATTCTGTGTATCATTGAAAATACCTTATAATATAACGTAATATGCAGTGTATCATTGAAAATACCTTAGAATATATGGTAATTTGTAGTGTATCATTGAAACTACCTTGTAATATATAGTAGTTTATCACTGAAAATACATTATAATATAACGTAATATGCAATGTATCATTGAAAAAACCTTATAATAAAACGTAATATGCAGTGTATCATTGAAAATACCTTATAATATAACGTAATATGCAGTGTATCATTGAAGATACCTTATAATATATGGTAATTTGTAGTGTATCAATGAAAATACCTTATAATATAACGTAATATTCTGTTTATCATTGAAAATACCTTATAATAAAACGTAATATGCAGTGTATCATTGAAAATACCTTATAATATAACGTAATATGCAGTGTATCATTGAAAATACCTTATAATATAACGTAATATGCAGTGTATCATTGAAAATACCTTAGAATATATGGTAATTCTAGTCTATCAATGAAAATACCTTATAATATAACGTAATATGCAGTGTATCAGTGAAAATACCTTATAATATATCGTAATTTGTAGTGTATCATTGAAAATACCTTATAATATAACGTAATATGGAGTGTATCATTGAAAATACCTTAGAATATATGGTAATTTGTAGTGTATCATTGAAACTACCTTGTAATATATAGTAGTTTATCACTGATAATACCTTATAATATAACGTAATATGCAATGTATCATTGAAAATACCTTATAATAAAACGTAATATGCAGTGTATCATTGAAAATACCTTATAATATATCGTAATTTGTAGTGCATCAATGAAAATACCTTATAATATAACGTAATATGCAGTGTATCATTGAAAATACCTTATAATATAACGTAATATGCAGTGTATCATTGAAAATACCTTATAATATAACGTAATATGCAGTGTATCATTGAAAATACCTTATAATATAACGTAATATGCAGTGTATCATTGAAAATACCTTAGAATATATGGTAATTCTAGTCTATCAATGAAAATACCTTATAATATAACGTAATATGCAGTGTATCAGTGAAAATACCTTATAATATATGGTAATTTGTAGTGTATCATTGAAACTACCTTGTAATATATAGTAGTTTATCACTGAAAATACATTATAATATAACGTAATATGCAATGTATCATTGAAAATACCTTATAATAAAACGTAATATGCAGTGTATCATTGAAAATACCTTATAATAAAACGTAATATGCAGTGTATCATTGAAGATACCTTATAATATATGGTAATTTGTAGTGTATCAATGAAAATACCTTATAATATAACGTAATATTCTGTGTATCATTGAAAATACCTTATAATAAAACGTAATATGCAGTGTATCATTGAAAATACCTTATAATATAATGTAATATGCAGTGTATCATTGAAAATACCTTATAATATAACGTAATATGCAGTGTATCATTGAAAATACCTTAGAATATATGGTAATTCTAGTCTATCAATGAAAATACCTTATAATATAACGTAATATGCAGTGTATCAGTGAAAATACCTTATAATATATCGTAATTTGTAGTGTATCATTGAAAATACCTTATAATATATAGTAGTTTATCATTGAAAATACCTTATAATATAACGTAATATGCTGTGTATCATTGAAAATACCTTAGAATATATGGTAATTTGTAGTGTATCATTGAAACTACCTTGTAATATATAGTAGTTTATCACTGAAAATACCTTATAATATAACGTAATATGCAATGTATCATTGAAAATACCTTATAATAAAACGTAATATGCAGTGTATCATTGAAGATACCTTATAATATATGGTAATTTGTAGTGTATCAATGAAAATACCTTATAATATAACGTAATATTCTGTGTATCATTGAAAATACCTTATAATAAAACGTAATATGCAATGTATCATTGAAAATACCTTATAATAAAACGTAATATGCAGTGTATCATTGAAAATACCTTATAATATATCGTAATTTGTAGTGTATCATTGAAAATACCTTATAATATATGGTAATTTGTAGTGCATCAATGAAAATACCTTATAATATAACGTAATATGCAGTGTATCATTGAAAATACCTTATAATATAACGTAATATGCAGTGTATCATTGAAAATACCTTATAATATAACGTAATATGCAGTGTATCATTGAAAATACCTTATAATATAACGTAATATGCAGTGTATCATTGAAAATACCTTAGAATATATGGTAATTCTAGTCTATCAATGAAAATACCTTATAATATAACGTAATATGCAGTGTATCAGTGAAAATACCTTATAATATATCGTAATTTGTAGTGTATCATTGAAAATACCTTATAATATATAGTAGTTTATCATTGAAAATACCTTATAATATAACGTAATATGCTGTGTATCATTGAAAATACCTTATAATATATCGTAATTTGTAGTGTATCAATGAAAATACCTTATAATATAACGTAATATGCAGTGTATCATTGAAAATACCTTATAATATATCGTAATTTGTAGTGTATCATTGAAAATACCTTATAATATATAGTAGTTTATCATTGAAAATACCTTATAATATAACGTAATATGCTGTGTATCATTGAAAATACCTTAGAATATATGGTAATTTGTAGTGTATCATTGAAACTACCTTGTAATATATAGTAGTTTATCACTGAAAATACCTTATAATATAACGTAATATGCAATGTATCATTGAAAATACCTTATAATAAAACGTAATATGCAATGTATCTTTGAAAATACCTTATAATAAAACGTAATATGCAGTGTATCAGTGAAAATACCTTATAATATATCGTAATTTGTAGTGTATCATTGAAAATACCTTATAATATATAGTAGTTTATCATTGAAAATACCTTATAATATAACGTAATATGCTGTGTATCATTGAAAATACCTTATAATATATCGTAATTTGTAGTGTATCAATGAAAATACCTTATAATATAAAGTAATATGCAGTGTATCATTGAAAATACCTTAGAATATATGGTAATTCTAGTCTATCAATGAAAATACCTTATAATATAACGTAATATGCAGTGTATCAGTGAAAATACCTTATAATATATCGTAATTTGTAGTGTATCATTGAAAATACCTTACAATATATAGTAGTTTATCAATGAAAATACCTTATAATATAACGTAATATGCTGTGTATCATTGAAAATACCTTATAATATATCGTAATTTGTAGTGTATCAATGAAAATACCTTATAATAAAACGTAATATGCAGTGTATCATTGAAAATACCTTATAATATATGGTAATTTGTAGTGTATCAATGAAAATACCTTAGAATATATGGTAATTCTAGTCTATCAATGAAAATACCTTATAATATAACGTAATATGCAGTGTATCAGTGAAAATACCTTATAATATATCGTAATTTGTAGTGTATCATTGAAAATACCTTATAATATATAGTAGTTTATCATTGAAAATACCTTATAATATAACGTAATATGCTGTGTATCTTTGAAAATACCTTAGAATATATGGTAATTTGTAGTGTATCATTGAAACTACCTTGTAATATATAGTAGTTTATCACTGAAAATACCTTATAATATAACGTAATATGCAATGTATCATTGAAAATACCTTATAATAAAACGTAATATGCAGTGTATCATTGAAGATACCTTATAATATATGGTAATTTGTAGTGTATCAATGAAAATACCTTATAATATAACGTAATATTCTGTGTATCATTGAAAATACCTTATAATAAAACGTAATATGCAATGTATCATTGAAAATACCTTATAATAAAACGTAATATGCAGTGTATCATTGAAAATACCTTATAATATATCGTAATTTGTAGTGTATCATTGAAAATACCTTATAATATATGGTAATTTGTAGTGCATCAATGAAAATACCTTATAATATAACGTAATATGCAGTGTATCATTGAAAATACCTTATAATATAACGTAATATGCAGTGTATCATTGAAAATACCTTATAATATAACGTAATATGCAGTGTATCATTGAAAATACCTTATAATATAACGTAATATGCAGTGTATCATTGAAAATACCTTAGAATATATTGTAATTCTAGTCTATCAATGAAAATACCTTATAATATAACGTAATATGCAGTGTATCAGTGAAAATACCTTATAATATATCGTAATTTGTAGTGTATCATTGAAAATACCTTATAATATATAGTAGTTTATCATTGAAAATACCTTATAATATAACGTAATATGCTGTGTATCATTTAAAATACCTTATAATATATCGTAATTTGTAGTGTATCAATGAAAATACCTTATAATATAAAGTAATATGCAGTGTATCATTGAAAATACCTTATAATATATCGTAATTTGTAGTGTATCATTGAAAATACCTTATAATATATAGTAGTTTATCATTGAAAATACCTTATAATATAACGTAATATGCTGTGTATCATTGAAAATACCTTAGAATATATGGTAATTTGTAGTGTATCATTGAAACTACCTTGTAATATATAGTAGTTTATCACTGAAAATACCTTATAATATAACGTAATATGCAATGTATCATTGAAAATACCTTATAATAAAACGTAATATGCAGTGTATCATTGAAGATACCTTATAATATATGGTAATTTGTAGTGTATCAATGAAAATACCCTATAATATAACGTAATATGCAGTGTATCATTGAAAATACCTTATAATAAAACGTAATATGCAATGTATCATTGAAAATACCTTATAATAAAACGTAATATGCAGTGTATCATTGAAAATACCTTATAATATATCGTAATTTGTAGTGTATCATTGAAAATACCTTATAATATATGGTAATTTGTAGTGCATCAATGAAAATACCTTATAATATAACGTAATATGCAGTGTATCATTGAAAATACCTTATAATATAACGTAATATGCAGTGTATCATTGAAAATACCTTATAATATAACGTAATATGCAGTGTATCATTGAAAATACCTTATAATATAACGTAATATGCAGTGTATCATTGAAAATACCTTAGAATATATGGTAATTCTAGTCTATCAATGAAAATACCTTATAATATAACGTAATATGCAGTGTATCAGTGAAAATACCTTATAATATATCGTAATTTGTAGTGTATCATTGAAAATACCTTATAATATATAGTAGTTTATCATTGAAAATACCTTATAATATAACGTAATATGCTGTGTATCATTGAAAATACCTTATAATATATCGTAATTTGTAGTGTATCAATGAAAATACCTTATAATATAAAGTAATATGCAGTGTATCATTGAAAATACCTTATAATATATCGTAATTTGTAGTGTATCATTGAAAATACCTTATAATATATAGTAGTTTATCATTGAAAATACCTTATAATATAACGTAATATGCTGTGTATCATTGAAAATACCTTAGAATATATGGTAATTTGTAGTGTATCATTGAAACTACCTTGTAATATATAGTAGTTTATCACTGAAAATACCTTATAATATAACGTAATATGCAATGTATCATTGAAAATACCTTATAATAAAACGTAATATGCAGTGTATCATTGAAGATACCTTATAATATATGGTAATTTGTAGTGCATCAATGAAAATACCTTATAATATAACGTAATATGCAGTGTATCATTGAAAATACCTTATAATATAACGTAATATGCAGTGTATCATTGAAAATACCTTAGAATATATTGTAATTTGTAGTGCATCAATGAAAATACCTTATAATATAACGTAATATGCAGTGTATCATTGAAAATACCTTATAATATAACGTAATATGCAGTGTATCATTGAAAATACCTTAGAATATATGGTAATTCTAGTCTATCAATGAAAATACCTTATAATATAACGTAATATGCAGTGTATCATTGAAGATACCTTATAATATATGGTAATTTGTAGTGTATCAATGAAAATACCTTATAATATAACGTAATATTCTGTGTATCATTGAAAATACCTTATAATAAAACGTAATATGCAGTGTATCATTGAAGATACCTTATAATATATGGTAATTTGTAGTGTATCAATGAAAATACCTTATAATATAACGTAATATTCTGTGTATCATTGAAAATACCTTATAATATAACGTAATATGCAGTGTATCATTGAAAATACCTTAGAATATATGGTAATTTGTAGTGTATCATTGAAACTACCTTGTAATATATAGTAGTTTATCACTGAAAATACATTATAATATAACGTAATATGCAATGTATCATTGAAAATACCTTATAATATAACATAATATGCAGTGTATCATTGAAAATACCTTATAATAAAACGTAATATGCAGTGTATCATTGAAGATACCTTATAATATATGGTAATTTGTAGTGTATCAATGAAAATACCTTATAATATAACGTAATATTCTGTGTATCATTGAAAATACCTTATAATAAAACGTAATATGCAGTGTATCATTGAAAATACCTTATAATATAATGTAATATGCAGTGTATCATTGAAAATACCTTATAATATAACGTAATATGCAGTGTATCATTGAAAATACCTTAGAATATATGGTAATTCTAGTCTATCAATGAAAATACCTTATAATATAACGTAATATGCAGTGTATCAGTGAAAATACCTTATAATATATCGTAATTTGTAGTGTATCATTGAAAATACCTTATAATATATAGTAGTTTATCATTGAAAATACCTTATAATATAACGTAATATGCTGTGTATCATTGAAAATACCTTAGAATATATGGTAATTTGTAGTGTATCATTGAAACTACCTTGTAATATATAGTAGTTTATCACTGAAAATACCTTATAATATAACGTAATATGCAATGTATCATTGAAAATACCTTATAATAAAACGTAATATGCAGTGTATCATTGAAGATACCTTATAATATATGGTAATTTGTAGTGTATCAATGAAAATACCTTATAATATAACGTAATATTCTGTGTATCATTGAAAATACCTTATAATAAAACGTAATATGCAATGTATCATTGAAAATACCTTATAATAAAAGGTAATATGCAGTGTATCATTGAAAATACCTTATAATATATCGTAATTTGTAGTGTATCATTGAAAATACCTTATAATATATGGTAATTTGTAGTGCATCAATGAAAATACCTTATAATATAACGTAATATGCAGTGTATCATTGAAAATACCTTATAATATAACGTAATATGCAGTGTATCATTGAAAATACCTTATAATATAACGTAATATGCAGTGTATCATTGAAAATACCTTATAATATAACGTAATATGCAGTGTATCATTGAAAATACCTTAGAATATATGGTAATTCTAGTCTATCAATGAAAATACCTTATAATATAACGTAATATGCAGTGTATCAGTGAAAATACCTTATAATATATCGTAATTTGTAGTGTATCATTGAAAATACCTTATAATATATAGTAGTTTATCATTGAAAATACCTTATAATATAACGTAATATGCTGTGTATCATTGAAAATACCTTATAATATATCGTAATTTGTAGTGTATCAATGAAAATACCTTATAATATAAAGTAATATGCAGTGTATCATTGAAAATACCTTATAATATATCGTAATTTGTAGTGTATCATTGAAAATACCTTATAATATATAGTAGTTTATCATTGAAAATACCTTATAATATAACGTAATATGCAGTGTATCATTGAAAATACCTTAGAATATATGGTAATTCTAGTCTATCAATGAAAATACCTTATAATATAACGTAATATGCAGTGTATCATTGAAGATACCTTATAATATATGGTAATTTGTAGTGTATCAATGAAAATACCTTATAATATAACGTAATATTCTGTGTATCATTGAAAATACCTTATAATATAACGTAATATGCAGTGTATCATTGAAGATACCTTAGAATATATGGTAATTTGTAGTGTATCAATGAAAATACCTTATAATATAACGTAATATTCTGTGTATCATTGAAAATACCTTATAATATAACGTAATATGCAGTGTATCATTGAAAATACCTTAGAATATATGGTAATTTGTAGTGTATCATTGAAACTACCTTGTAATATATAGTAGTTTATCACTGAAAATACCTTATAATATAACGTAATATGCAATGTATCATTGAAAATACCTTATAATAAAACGTAATATGCAGTGTATCATTGAAAATACCTTATAATAAAACGTAATATGCAGTGTATCATTGAAGATACCTTATAATATATGGTAATTTGTAGTGTATCAATGAAAATACCTTATAATATAACGTAATATTCTGTGTATCATTGAAAATACCTTATAATAAAACGTAATATGCAGTGTATCATTGAAAATACCTTATAATATAATGTAATATGCAGTGTATCATTGAAAATACCTTATAATATAACGTAATATGCAGTGTATCATTGAAAATACCTTAGAATATATGGTAATTCTAGTCTATCAATGAAAATACCTTATAATATAACGTAATATGCAGTGTATCAGTGAAAATACCTTATAATATATCGTAATTTGTAGTGTATCATTGAAAATACCTTATAATATATAGTAGTTTATCATTGAAAATACCTTATAATATAACGTAATATGCTGTGTATCATTGAAAATACCTTAGAATATATGGTAATTTGTAGTGTATCATTGAAACTACCTTGTAATATATAGTAGTTTATCACTGAAAATACCTTATAATATAACGTAATATGCAATGTATCATTGAAAATACCTTATAATAAAACGTAATATGCAGTGTATCATTGAAGATACCTTATAATATATGGTAATTTGTAGTGTATCAATGAAAATACCTTATAATATAACGTAATATTCTGTGTATCATTGAAAATACCTTATAATAAAACGTAATATGCAATGTATCATTGAAAATACCTTATAATAAATGGTAATATGCAGTGTATCATTGAAAATACCTTATAATATATCGTAATTTGTAGTGTATCATTGAAAATACCTTATAATATATGGTAATTTGTAGTGCATCAATGAAAATACCTTATAATATAACGTAATATGCAGTGTATCATTGAAAATACCTTATAATATAACGTAATATGCAGTGTATCATTGAAAATACCTTATAATATAACGTAATATGCAGTGTATCATTGAAAATACCTTATAATATAACGTAATATGCAGTGTATCATTGAAAATACCTTAGAATATATGGTAATTCTAGTCTATCAATGAAAATACCTTATAATATAAAGTAATATGCAGTGTATCAGTGAAAATACCTTATAATATATCGTAATTTGTAGTGTATCATTGAAAATACCTTATAATATATAGTAGTTTATCATTGAAAATACCTTATAATATAACGTAATATGCTGTGTATCATTGAAAATACCTTATAATATATCGTAATTTGTAGTGTATCAATGAAAATACCTTATAATATAAAGTAATATGCAGTGTATCATTGAAAATACCTTATAATATATCGTAATTTGTAGTGTATCATTGAAAATACCTTATAATATATAGTAGTTTATCATTGAAAATACCTTATAATATAACGTAATATGCTGTGTATCATTGAAAATACCTTAGAATATATGGTAATTTGTAGTGTATCATTGAAACTACCTTGTAATATATAGTAGTTTATCACTGAAAATACCTTATAATATAACGTAATATGCAATGTATCATTGAAAATACCTTATAATAAAACGTAATATGCAATGTATCATTGAAAATACCTTATAATAAAACGTAATATGCAGTGTATCAGTGAAAATACCTTATAATATATCGTAATTTGTAGTGTATCATTGAAAATACCTTATAATATATAGTAGTTTATCATTGAAAATACCTTATAATATAACGTAATATGCTGTGTATCATTGAAAATACCTTAGAATATATCGTAATTTGTAGTGTATCAATGAAAATACCTTATAATATAAAGTAATATGCAGTGTATCATTGAAAATACCTTAGAATATATGGTAATTCTAGTCTATCAATGAAAATACCTTATAATATAACGTAATATGCAGTGTATCAGTGAAAATACCTTATAATATATCGTAATTTGTAGTGTATCATTGAAAATACCTTATAATATATAGTAGTTTATCATTGAAAATACCTTATAATAAAACGTAATATGCAATGTATCATTGAAAATACCTTATAATAAAACGTAATATGCAGTGTATCATTGAAAATACCTTATAATATATCGTAATTTGTAGTGTATCATTGAAAATACCTTATAATATATGGTAATTTGTAGTGCATCAATGAAAATACCTTATAATATAACGTAATATGCAGTGTATCATTGAAAATACCTTATAATATAACGTAATATGCAGTGTATCATTGAAAATACCTTATAATATAACGTAATATGCAGTGTATCATTGAAAATACCTTATAATATAACGTAATATGCAGTGTATCATTGAAAATACCTTAGAATATATGGTAATTCTAGTCTATCAATGAAAATACCTTATAATATAACGTAATATGCAGTGTATCAGTGAAAATACCTTATAATATATCGTAATTTGTAGTGTATCATTGAAAATACATTATAATATATAGTAGTTTATCATTGAAAATACCTTATAATATAACGTAATATGCTGTGTATCATTTAAAATACCTTATAATATATCGTAATTTGTAGTGTATCAATGAAAATACCTTATAATATAAAGTAATATGCAGTGTATCATTGAAAATACCTTATAATATAACGTAATATGCAGTGTATCAGTGAAAATACCTTATAATATATCGTAATTTGTAGTGTATCATTGAAAATACCTTATAATATATAGTAGTTTATCATTGAAAATACCTTATAATATAACGTAATATGCTGTGTATCATTGAAAATACCTTAGAATATATGGTAATTTGTAGTGTATCAATGAAAATACCTTATAATAAAACGTAATATGCAGTGTATCATTGAAAATACCTTATAATATATAGTAGTTTATCATTGAAAATACCTTATAATATAACGTAATATGCTGTGTATCATTGAAAATACCTAATAATATATCGTAATTTGTAGTGTATCAATGAAAATACCTTATAATATAAAGTAATATGCAGTGTATCATTGAAAATACCTTATAATATAACGTAATATGCAGTGTATCATTGAAAATACCTTATAATATAACGTAATATGCAGTGTATCATTGAAAATACCTTAGAATATATGGTAATTTGTAGTGTATCATTGAAACTACCTTGTAATATATAGTAGTTTATCACTGAAAATACATTATAATATAACGTAATATGCAATGTATCATTGAAAATACCTTATAATAAAACGTAATATGCAGTGTATCATTGAAAATACCTTATAATAAAACGTAATATGCAGTGTATCATTGAAGATACCTTATAATATATGGTAATTTGTAGTGTATCAATGAAAATACCTTATAATATAACGTAATATTCTGTGTATCATTGAAAATACCTTATAATAAAACGTAATATGCAGTGTATCATTGAAAATACCTTATAATATATCGTAATTTGTAGTGTATCATTGAAAATACCTTATAATATATAGTAGTTTATCATTGAAAATACCTTATAATATAACGTAATATGCTGTGTATCATTGAAAATACCTTAGAATATATGGTAATTTGTAGTGTATCATTGAAACTACCTTGTAATATATAGTAGTTTATCACTGAAAATACCTTATAATATAACGTAATATGCAATGTATCATTGAAAATACCTTATAATAAAACGTAATATGCAATGTATCATTGAAAATACCTTATAATAAAACGTAATATGCAGTGTATCAGTGAAAATACCTTATAATATATCGTAATTTGTAGTGTATCATTGAAAATACCTTATAATATATAGTAGTTTATCATTGAAAATACCTTATAATATAACGTAATATGCTGTGTATCATTGAAAATACCTTATAATATATCGTAATTTGTAGTGTATCAATGAAAATACCTTATAATATAAAGTAATATGCAGTGTATCATTGAAAATACCTTAGAATATATGGTAATTCTAGTCTATCAATGAAAATACCTTATAATATAACGTAATATGCAGTGTATCAGTGAAAATACCTTATAATATATCGTAATTTGTAGTGTATCATTGAAAATACCTTATAATATATAGTAGTTTATCATTGAAAATACCTTATAATAAAACGTAATATGCAATGTATCATTGAAAATACCTTATAATAAAACGTAATATGCAGTGTATCATTGAAAATACCTTATAATATAAAGTAATATGCAGTGTATCATTGAAAATACCTTATAATATAACGTAATATGCAGTGTATCATTGAAAATACCTTATAATATAACGTAATATGCAGTGTATCATTGAAAATACCTTAGAATATATGGTAATTTGTAGTGTATCATTGAAACTACCTTGTAATATATAGTAGTTTATCACTGAAAATACATTATAATATAACGTAATATGCAATGTATCATTGAAAATACCTTATAATAAAACGTAATATGCAGTGTATCATTGAAAATACCTTATAATAAAACGTAATATGCAGTGTATCATTGAAGATACCTTATAATATATGGTAATTTGTAGTGTATCAATGAAAATACCTTATAATATAACGTAATATTCTGTGTATCATTGAAAATACCTTATAATAAAACGTAATATGCAGTGTATCATTGAAAATACCTTATAATATAATGTAATATGCAGTGTATCATTGAAAATACCTTATAATATAACGTAATATGCAGTGTATCATTGAAAATACCTTAGAATATATGGTAATTCTAGTCTATCAATGAAAATACCTTATAATATAACGTAATATGCAGTGTATCAGTGAAAATACCTTATAATATATCGTAATTTGTAGTGTATCATTGAAAATACCTTATAATATATAGTAGTTTATCATTGAAAATACCTTATAATATAACGTAATATGCTGTGTATCATTGAAAATACCTTAGAATATATGGTAATTTGTAGTGTATCATTGAAACTACCTTGTAATATATAGTAGTTTATCACTGAAAATACCTTATAATATAACGTAATATGCAATGTATCATTGAAAATACCTTATAATAAAACGTAATATGCAGTGTATCATTGAAGATACCTTATAATATATGGTAATTTGTAGTGTATCAATGAAAATACCTTATAATATAACGTAATATTCTGTGTATCATTGAAAATACCTTATAATAAAACGTAATATGCAATGTATCATTGAAAATACCTTATAATAAAAGGTAATATGCAGTGTATCATTGAAAATACCTTATAATATATCGTAATTTGTAGTGTATCATTGAAAATACCTTATAATATATGGTAATTTGTAGTGCATCAATGAAAATACCTTATAATATAACGTAATATGCAGTGTATCATTGAAAATACCTTATAATATAACGTAATATGCAGTGTATCATTGAAAATACCTTATAATATAACGTAATATGCAGTGTATCATTGAAAATACCTTATAATATAACGTAATATGCAGTGTATCATTGAAAATACCTTAGAATATATGGTAATTCTAGTCAATCAATGAAAATACCTTATAATATAACGTAATATGCAGTGTATCAGTGAAAATACCTTATAATATATCGTAATTTGTAGTGTATCATTGAAAATACCTTATAATATATAGTAGTTTATCATTGAAAATACCTTATAATATAACGTAATATGCTGTGTATCATTGAAAATACCTTATAATATATCGTAATTTGTAGTGTATCAATGAAAATACCTTATAATATAAAGTAATATGCAGTGTATCATTGAAAATACCTTATAATATATCGTAATTTGTAGTGTATCATTGAAAATACCTTATAATATATAGTAGTTTATCATTGAGAATACCTTATAATATAACGTAATATGCTGTGTATCATTGAAAATACCTTAGAATATATGGTAATTTGTAGTGTATCATTGAAACTACCTTGTAATATATAGTAGTTTATCACTGAAAATACCTTATAATATAACGTAATATGCAATGTATCATTGAAAATACCTTATAATAAAACGTAATATGCAATGTATCATTGAAAATACCTTATAATAAAACGTAATATGCAGTGTATCAGTGAAAATACCTTATAATAAAACGTAATATGCAGTGTATCATTGAAAATACCTTATAATATAATGTAATATGCAGTGTATCATTGAAAATACCTTATAATATAACGTAATATGCAGTGTATCATTGAAAATACCTTAGAATATATGGTAATTTGTAGTGTATCATTGAAACTACCTTGTAATATATAGTAGTTTATCACTGAAAATACATTATAATATAACGTAATATGCAATGTATCATTGAAAATACCTTATAATAAAACGTAATATGCAGTGTATCATTGAAAATACCTTATAATAAAACGTAATATGCAGTGTATCATTGAAGATACCTTATAATATATGGTAATTTGTAGTGTATCAATGAAAATACCTTATAATATAACGTAATATTCTGTGTATCATTGAAAATACCTTATAATATAACGTAATATGCAGTGTATCATTGAAAATACCTTATAATATAATGTAATATGCAGTGTATCATTGAAAATACCTTATAATATAACGTAATATGCAGTGTATCATTGAAAATACCTTAGAATATATGGTAATTCTAGTCTATCAATGAAAATACCTTATAATATAACGTAATATGCAGTGTATCAGTGAAAATACCTTATAATATATCGTAATTTGTAGTGTATCATTGAAAATACCTTATAATATATAGTAGTTTATCATTGAAAATACCTTATAATATAACGTAATATGCTGTGTATCATTGAAAATACCTTAGAATATATGGTAATTTGTAGTGTATCATTGAAACTACCTTGTAATATATAGTAGTTTATCACTGAAAATACCTTATAATATAACGTAATATGCAATGTATCATTGAAAATACCTTATAATAAAACGTAATATGCAGTGTATCATTGAAGATACCTTATAATATATGGTAATTTGTAGTGTATCAATGAAAATACCTTATAATATAACGTAATATTCTGTGTATCATTGAAAATACCTTATAATAAAACGTAATATGCAATGTATCATTGAAAATACCTTATAATAAAAGGTAATATGCAGTGTATCATTGAAAATACCTTATAATATATCGTAATTTGTAGTGTATCATTGAAAATACCTTATAATATATGGTAATTTGTAGTGCATCAATGAAAATACCTTATAATATAACGTAATATGCAGTGTATCATTGAAAATACCTTATAATATAACGTAATATGCAGTGTATCATTGAAAATACCTTATAATATAACGTAATATGCAGTGTATCATTGAAAATACCTTATAATATAACGTAATATGCAGTGTATCATTGAAAATACCTTAGAATATATGGTAATTCTAGTCAATCAATGAAAATACCTTATAATATAACGTAATATGCAGTGTATCAGTGAAAATACCTTATAATATATCGTAATTTGTAGTGTATCATTGAAAATACCTTATAATATATAGTAGTTTATCATTGAAAATACCTTATAATATAACGTAATATGCTGTGTATCATTGAAAATACCTTATAATATATCGTAATTTGTAGTGTATCAATGAAAATACCTTATAATATAAAGTAATATGCAGTGTATCATTGAAAATACCTTATAATATATCGTAATTTGTAGTGTATCATTGAAAATACCTTATAATATATAGTAGTTTATCATTGAAAATACCTTATAATATAACGTAATATGCTGTGTATCATTGAAAATACCTTAGAATATATGGTAATTTGTAGTGTATCATTGAAACTACCTTGTAATATATAGTAGTTTATCACTGAAAATACCTTATAATATAACGTAATATGCAATGTATCATTGAAAATACCTTATAATAAAACGTAATATGCAATGTATCATTGAAAATACCTTATAATAAAACGTAATATGCAGTGTATCAGTGAAAATACCTTATAATATATCGTAATTTGTAGTGTATCATTGAAAATACCTTATAATATATAGTAGTTTATCATTGAAAATACCTTATAATATAACGTAATATGCTGTGTATCATTGAAAATACCTTAGAATATATGGTAATTTGTAGTGTATCATTGAAACTACCTTGTAATATATAGTAGTTTATCACTGAAAATACCTTATAATAAAACGTAATATGCAATGTATCATTGAAAATACCTTATAATAAAACGTAATATGCAGTGTATCATTGAAAATACCTTATAATATATCGTAATTTGTAGTGTATCATTGAAAATACCTTATAATATATGGTAATTTGTAGTGCATCAATGAAAATACCTTATAATATAACGTAATATGCAGTGTATCATTGAAAATACCTTATAATATAACGTAATATGCAGTGTATCATTGAAAATACCTTATAATATAACGTAATATGCAGTGTATCATTGAAAATACCTTATAATATAACGTAATATGCAGTGTATCATTGAAAATACCTTAGAATATATGGTAATTCTAGTCTATCAATGAAAATACCTTATAATATAACGTAATATGCAGTGTATCAGTGAAAATACCTTATAATATATCGTAATTTGTAGTGTATCATTGAAAATACATTATAATATATAGTAGTTTATCATTGAAAATACCTTATAATATAACGTAATATGCTGTGTATCATTTAAAATACCTTATAATATATCGTAATTTGTAGTGTATCAATGAAAATACCTTATAATATAAAGTAATATGCAGTGTATCATTGAAAATACCTTATAATATAACGTAATATGCAGTGTATCAGTGAAAATACCTTATAATATATCGTAATTTGTAGTGTATCATTGAAAATACCTTATAATATATAGTAGTTTATCATTGAAAATACCTTATAATATAACGTAATATGCTGTGTATCATTGAAAATACCTTAGAATATATGGTAATTTCTAGTGTATCAATGAAAATACCTTATAATAAAACGTAATATGCAGTGTATCATTGAAAATACCTTATAATATATAGTAGTTTATCATTGAAAATACCTTATAATATAACGTAATATGCTGTGTATCATTGAAAATACCTAATAATATATCGTAATTTGTAGTGTATCAATGAAAATACCTTATAATATAAAGTAATATGCAGTGTATCATTGAAAATACCTTATAATATAACGTAATATGCAGTGTATCATTGAAAATACCTTATAATATAACGTAATATGCAGTGTATCATTGAAAATACCTTATAATATAACGTAATATGCAGTGTATCATTGAAAATACCTTCGAATATATGGTAATTCTAGTCTATCAATGAAAATACCTTATAATATAACGTAATATGCAGTGTATCAGTGAAAATACCTTATAATATATCGTAATTTGTAGTGTATCATTGAAAATACCTTATAATATATAGTAGTTTATCATTGAAAATACCTTATAATATAACGTAATATGCTGTGTATCATTGAAAATACCTTATAATATATCGTAATTTGTAGTGTATCAATGAAAATACCTTATAATATAAAGTAATATGCAGTGTATCATTGAAAATACCTTATAATATATCGTAATTTGTAGTGTATCATTGAAAATACCTTATAATATATAGTAGTTTATCATTGAAAATACCTTATAATATAACGTAATATGCTGTGTATCATTGAAAATACCTTAGAATATATGGTAATTTGTAGTGTATCATTGAAACTACCTTGTAATATATAGTAGTTTATCACTGAAAATACCTTATAATATAACGTAATATGCAATGTATCATTGAAAATACCTTATAATAAAACGTAATATGCAGTGTATCATTGAAGATACCTTATAATATATGGTAATTTGTAGTGCATCAATGAAAATACCTTATAATATAACGTAATATGCAGTGTATCATTGAAAATACCTTATAATATAACGTAATATGCAGTGTATCATTGAAAATACCTTAGAATATATGGTAATTTGTAGTGCATCAATGAAAATACCTTATAATATAACGTAATATGCAGTGTATCATTGAAAATACCTTATAATATAACGTAATATGCAGTGTATCATTGAAAATACCTTAGAATATATGGTAATTCTAGTCTATCAATGAAAATACCTTATAATATAACGTAATATGCAGTGTATCATTGAAGATACCTTATAATATATGGTAATTTGTAGTGTATCAATGAAAATACCTTATAATATAACGTAATATTCTGTGTATCATTGAAAATACCTTATAATATAACGTAATATGCAGTGTATCATTGAAGATACCTTAGAATATATGGTAATTTGTAGTGTATCAATGAAAATACCTTATAATATAACGTAATATTCTGTGTATCATTGAAAATACCTTATAATATAACGTAATATGCAGTGTATCATTGAAAATACCTTAGAATATATGGTAATTTGTAGTGTATCATTGAAACTACCTTGTAATATATAGTAGTTTATCACTGAAAATACCTTATAATATAACGTAATATGCAATGTATCATTGAAAATACCTTATAATAAAACGTAATATGCAGTGTATCATTGAAAATACCTTATAATAAAACGTAATATGCAGTGTATCATTGAAGATACCTTATAATATATGGTAATTTGTAGTGTATCAATGAAAATACCTTATAATATAACGTAATATTCTGTGTATCATTGAAAATACCTTATAATAAAACGTAATATGCAGTGTATCATTGAAAATACCTTATAATATAATGTAATATGCAGTGTATCATTGAAAATACCTTATAATATAACGTAATATGCAGTGTATCATTGAAAATACCTTAGAATATATGGTAATTCTAGTCTATCAATGAAAATACCTTATAATATAACGTAATATGCAGTGTATCAGTGAAAATACCTTATAATATATCGTAATTTGTAGTGTATCATTGAAAATACCTTATAATATATAGTAGTTTATCATTGAAAATACCTTATAATATAACGTAATATGCTGTGTATCATTGAAAATACCTTAGAATATATGGTAATTTGTAGTGTATCATTGAAACTACCGTGTAATATATAGTAGTTTATCACTGAAAATACCTTATAATATAACGTAATATGCAATGTATCATTGAAAATACCTTATAATAAAACGTAATATGCAGTGTATCATTGAAGATACCTTATAATATATGGTAATTTGTAGTGTATCAATGAAAATACCTTATAATATAACGTAATATTCTGTGTATCATTGAAAATACCTTATAATAAAACGTAATATGCAATGTATCATTGAAAATACCTTATAATAAATGGTAATATGCAGTGTATCATTGAAAATACCTTATAATATATCGTAATTTGTAGTGTATCATTGAAAATACCTTATAATATATGGTAATTTGTAGTGCATCAATGAAAATACCTTATAATATAACGTAATATGCAGTGTATCATTGAAAATACCTTATAATATAACGTAATATGCAGTGTATCATTGAAAATACCTTATAATATAACGTAATATGCAGTGTATCATTGAAAATACCTTATAATATAACGTAATATGCAGTGTATCATTGAAAATACCTTAGAATATATGGTAATTCTAGTCTATCAATGAAAATACCTTATAATATAACGTAATATGCAGTGTATCAGTGAAAATACCTTATAATATATCGTAATTTGTAGTGTATCATTGAAAATACCTTATAATATATAGTAGTTTATCATTGAAAATACCTTATAATATAACGTAATATGCAGTGTATCATTGAAAATACCTTATAATATATCGTAATTTGTAGTGTATCAATGAAAATACCTTATAATATAAAGTAATATGCAGTGTATCATTGAAAATACCTTATAATATATCGTAATTTGTAGTGTATCATTGAAAATACCTTATAATATATAGTAGTTTATCATTGAAAATACCTTATAATATAACGTAATATGCTGTGTATCATTGAAAATACCTTAGAATATATGGTAATTTGTAGTGTATCATTGAAACTACCTTGTAATATATAGTAGTTTATCACTGAAAATACCTTATAATATAACGTAATATGCAATGTATCATTGAAAATACCTTATAATAAAACGTAATATGCAGTGTATCATTGAAAATACCTTATAATAAAACGTAATATGCAGTGTATCAGTGAAAATACCTTATAATATATCGTAATTTGTAGTGTATCATTGAAAATACCTTATAATATATAGTAGTTTATCATTGAAAATACCTTATAATATAACGTAATATGCTGTGTATCATTGAAAATACCTTATAATATATCGTAATTTGTAGTGTATCAATGAAAATACCTTATAATATAAAGTAATATGCAGTGTATCATTGAAAATACCTTAGAATATATGGTAATTCTAGTCTATCAATGAAAATACCTTATAATATAACGTAATATGCAGTGTATCAGTGAAAATACCTTATAATATATCGTAATTTGTAGTGTATCATTGAAAATACCTTATAATATATAGTAGTTTATCAATGAAAATACCTTATAATATAACGTAATATGCTGTGTATCATTGAAAATACCTTATAATATATCGTAATTTGTAGTGTATCAATGAAAATACCTTATAATAAAACTTAATATGCAGTGTATCATTGAAAATACCTTATAATATATGGTAATTTGTAGTGTATCAATGAAAATACCTTAGAATATATGGTAATTCTAGTCTATCAATGAAAATACCTTATAATATAACGTAATATGCAGTGTATCAGTGAAAATACCTTATAATATATCGTAATTTGTAGTGTATCATTGAAAATACCTTATAATATATAGTAGTTTATCATTGAAAATACCTTATATTATAACGTAATATGCTGTGTATCATTGAAAATACCTTAGAATATATGGTAATTTGTAGTGTATCAATGAAAATACCTTATAATATAACGTAATATTCTGTGTATCATTGAAAATACCTTATAATAAAACGTAATATGCAATGTATCATTGAAAATACCTTATAATAAAACGTAATATGCAGTGTATCATTGAAAATACCTTATAATATATCGTAATTTGTAGTGTATCATTGAAAATACCTTATAATATATGGTAATTTGTAGTGCATCAATGAAAATACCTTATAATATAACGTAATATGCAGTGTATCATTGAAAATACCTTATAATATAACGTAATATGCAGTGTATCATTGAAAATACCTTATAATATAACGTAATATGCAGTGTATCATTGAAAATACCTTATAATATAACGTAATATGCAGTGTATCATTGAAAATACCTTAGAATATATGGTAATTCTAGTCTATCAATGAAAATACCTTATAATATAACGTAATATGCAGTGTATCAGTGAAAATACCTTATAATATATCGTAATTTGTAGTGTATCATTGAAAATACATTATAATATATAGTAGTTTATCATTGAAAATACCTTATAATATAACGTAATATGCTGTGTATCATTTAAAATACCTTATAATATATCGTAATTTGTAGTGTATCAATGAAAATACCTTATAATATAAAGTAATATGCAGTGTATCATTGAAAATACCTTATAATATATCGTAATTTGTAGTGTATCATTGAAAATACCTTATAATATATAGTAGTTTATCATTGAAAATACCTTATAATATAACGTAATATGCTGTGTATCATTGAAAATACCTTAGAATATATGGTAATTTGTAGTGTATCATTGAAACTACCTTGTAATATATAGTAGTTTATCACTGAAAATACCTTATAATATAACGTAATATGCAATGTATCATTGAAAATACCTTATAATATAACGTAATATGCAGTGTATCATTGAAAATACCTTATAATATATGGTAATTTGTAGTGCATCAATGAAAATACCTTATAATATAACGTAATATGCAGTGTATCATTGAAAATACCTTATAATATAACGTAATATGCAGTGTATCATTGAAAATACCTTAGAATATATGGTAATTTGTAGTGCATCAATGAAAATACCTTATAATATAACGTAATATGCAGTGTATCATTGAAAATACCTTATAATATAACGTAATATGCAGTGTATCATTGAAAATACCTTAGAATATATGGTAATTCTAGTCTATCAATGAAAATACCTTATAATATAACGTAATATGCAGTGTATCAATGAAAATACCTTATAATATATCGTAATTTGTAGTGTATCATTGAAAATACCTTATAATATATAGTAGTTTATCATTGAAAATACCTTATAATATAACGTAATATGCAGTGTATCATTGAAAATACCTTATAATATAACGTAATATGCAGTGTATCATTGAAAATACCTTAGAATATATGCTAATTCTAGTCTATCAATGAAAATACCTTATAATATAACGTAATATGCAGTGTATCAGTGAAAATACCTTAGAATATATGGTAATTCTAGTCTATCAATGAAAATATCTTATAATATAACGTAATATGCAGTGTATCAGTGAAAATACCTTATAATATATCGTAATTTGTAGTGTATCATTGAAAATACCTTATAATATATAGTAGTTTATCATTGAAAATACCTTATAATATAACGTAATATGCTGTGTATCATTGAAAATACCTTATAATATATCGTAATTTGTAGTGTATCAATGAAAATACCTTATAATAAAACGTAATATGCAGTGTATCATTGAAAATACCTTATAATATATGGTAATTTGTAGTGTATCAATGAAAATACCTTATAATATAACTTAATATGCAGTGTATCATTGAAAATACCTTATAATATAACATAATATGCAGTGTATCATTGAAAATACATTATAATATAACGTGATATGCAGTGTATCTTTGAAAATACCTTATAATATAACGTAATATGCAGTGTATCATTGAAAATACCTTAGAATAAAACGTAATATGCAGTGTATCATTGAAAATACCTTATAATATAACGTAATATGCAGTGTATCATTGAAAATACCTTATAATATAACGTAATATGCAGTGTATCATTGAAAATACCTTATAATATAACGTAATAAGCAGTGTATCATTGAAAATACCTTAGAATATATGCTAATTCTAGTCTATCATTGAAAATACCTTATAATATATCGTAATTTTTTAGTGTATCATTGAAAATACCTAATAATATAACGTAATATGCAGTGTATCATTGAAAATACCTTATAATATATCGTAATTTGTAGTGTATCAATGAAAATACCTTATAATATAAAGTAATATGCAGTGTATCATTGAAAATACCTTATAATATAACGTAATATGCAGTGTATCATTGAAAATACCTTATAATATAACGTAATATGCAGTGTATCATTGAAAATACCTTATAATATAACGTAATATGCAGTGTATCATTGAAAATACCTTAGAATATATGGTAATTCTAGTCTATCAATGAAAATACCTTATAATATAACGTAATATGCAGTGTATCAGTGAAAATACCTTATAATATATCGTAATTTGTAGTGTATCATTGAAAATACATTATAATATATAGTAGTTTATCATTGAAAATACCTTATAATATAACGTAATATGCTGTGTATCATTTAAAATACCTTATAATATATCGTAATTTGTAGTGTATCAATGAAAATACCTTATAATATAAAGTAATATGCAGTGTATCATTGAAAATACCTTATAATATATCGTAATTTGTAGTGTATCATTGAAAATACCTTATAATATATAGTAGTTTATCATTGAAAATACCTTATAATATAACGTAATATGCTGTGTATCATTGAAAATACCTTAGAATATATGGTAATTTGTAGTGTATCATTGAAACTACCTTGTAATATATAGTAGTTTATCACTGAAAATACCTTATAATATAACGTAATATGCAATGTATCATTGAAAATACCTTATAATATAACGTAATATGCAGTGTATCATTGAAGATACCTTATAATATATGGTAATTTGTAGTGCATCAATGAAAATACCTTATAATATAACGTAATATGCAGTGTATCATTGAAAATACCTTATAATATAACGTAATATGCAGTGTATCATTGAAAATACCTTAGAATATATGGTAATTTGTAGTGCATCAATGAAAATACCTTATAATATAACGTAATATGCAGTGTATCATTGAAAATACCTTATAATATAACGTAATATGCAGTGTATCATTGAAAATACCTTAGAATATATGGTAATTCTAGTCTATCAATGAAAATACCTTATAATATAACGTAATATGCAGTGTATCAATGAAAATACCTTATAATATATCGTAATTTGTAGTGTATCATTGAAAATACCTTATAATATATAGTAGTTTATCATTGAAAATACCTTATAATATAACGTAATATGCAGTGTATCATTGAAAATTCCTTATAATATAACGTAATATGCAGTGTATCATTGAAAATACCTTAGAATATATGCTAATTCTAGTCTATCAATGAAAATACCTTATAATATAACGTAATATGCAGTGTATCAGTGAAAATACCTTAGAATATATGGTAATTCTAGTCTATCAATGAAAATATCTTATAATATAACGTAATATGCAGTGTATCAGTGAAAATACCTTATAATATATCGTAATTTGTAGTGTATCATTGAAAATACCTTATAATATATAGTAGTTTATCATTGAAAATACCTTATAATATAACGTAATATGCTGTGTATCATTGAAAATACCTTATAATATATCGTAATTTGTAGTGTATCAATGAAAATACCTTATAATAAAACGTAATATGCAGTGTATCATTGAAAATACCTTATAATATATGGTAATTTGTAGTGTATCAATGAAAATACCTTATAATATAACGTAATATGCAGTGTATCATTGAAAATACCTTATAATATAACATAATATGCAGTGTATCATTGAAAATACATTATAATATAACGTGATATGCAGTGTATCTTTGAAAATACCTTATAATATAACGTAATATGCAGTGTATCATTGAAAATACCTTAGAATAAAACGTAATATGCAGTGTATCATTGAAAATACCTTATAATATAACGTAATATGCAGTGTATCATTGAAAATACCTTATAATATAACGTAATATGCAGTGTATCATTGAAAATACCTTATAATATAACGTAATAAGCAGTGTATCATTGAAAATACCTTAGAATATATGCTAATTCTAGTCTATCATTGAAAATACCTTATAATATATCGTAATTTTTTAGTGTATCATTGAAAATACCTAATAATATAACGTAATATGCAGTGTATCATTGAAAATACCTTATAATATATCGTAATTTGTAGTGTATCAATGAAAATACCTTATAATATAACGTAATATGCAGTGTATCATTGAAAATACCTTATAATATAACGTAATATGCAGTGTATCATTGAAAATACCATATAATATATCGTAATATATAGTTTATCATTGAAAATACTTTATATTATAACGTAATATGCAGTGTATCATTGAAAATATCATATAATATAACGTAATATGCAGTGAATCATTGAAAATACCTTATAATAAAACGTAATATGCAGTGTATCATTGAAAATACCTTAGAATATATGGTAATTCTAGTCTATCAATGAAAAAACCTTATAATACAACGTAATATGCAGTGTATCATTGAAAATACCTTATAATATATCGTAATTTGTAGTGTATCATTGAAAATACCATATAGTATAACGTAATATGCAGTGCATCATTGAAAATACCTTATAATATAACGTAATATGCAGTGTATCATTGAAAATACCTTATAATATAACGTAATATGCAGTGTATCACTGAAAATACCTTATAATATAACGTAATATGCAGTTTATCATTGAAAATACCTTATGATATAACGTAATATGCAGTGTATCATTGAAAACATCTTATAATATAACGTAATATGCAGTGTATCATTGATAATACCTTATAATATATCGTAATTTGTAGTGTATCATTGAAACTACCTTGTAATATATAGTAGTTTATCATTGAAAATACCTTATAATATAACGTAATATGCTGTGTATCATTGAAAATACCTTATAATAAAACGTAATATGCAGTGTATCATTGAAAATACCTTATAATATAACGTAATATGCAATGTATCATTGAAAATACCTTATAATATAAAGTAATATGCAGTGTATCATTGAAAATACCTTATAATATATCGTAATTTGTAGTGTATCATTGAAAATACCTTATAATATATGGTAATATGCAGTCTATCATTGGAAATACCTTTTAATATATCGAAATTTTTTAGTGTATCATTGAAAATACCTTATAATATAACGTAATATGCAGTGTATCATTGAAAATACCTTATAATATAACGTAATATGCAGTGTATCATTGAAAATACCTTATAATATAACGTAATATGCAGTGTATCATTGAAAATACCTTATAATATAACATAATATGCAGTGTATCATTGAATATACATTATAATATAACGTAATATGCAGTGTATCATTGAAAATTCATTATAATATAACGTAATATGCAGTGCATCATTGAAAATACCTTATAATATAACGTAATATGCGGTGTATCATTGAAAATACCTTATAATATAACGTAATATTCAGTGTATCAGTGAAAATACCTTATAATATATCGTAATTTGTAGTGTATCATTGAAAATACCTTATAATATATAGTAGTTTATCATTGAAAATACCTTATAATATAACGTAATATGCAGTGTATCATTGAAAATACCTTATAATATATCGTAATTTGTAGTGTATCAATGAAAATACCTTATAATATAAAGTAATATGCAGTGTATCATTGAAAATACCTTATAATATATCGTAATTTGTAGTGTATCATTGAAAATACCTTATAATATATGGTAATATGCAGTGTATCATTGGAAATACCTTAGAATATATGGTAATTCTAGTATATCTATGAAAATACCTTATAATATAACGTAATATACAGTGTATCATTGATAATACCTTAGAATATATGGTAATTCTAGTCTATCAATGAAAATACCTTATAATATAACGTAATATGCAGTGTATCAGTGAAAATACCTTATAATATATCGTAATTTGTAGTGTATCATTGAAAATACCTTATAATATATAGTAGTTTATCATTGAAAATACCTTATAATATAACGTAATATGCAGTGTATCACTGAAAATACCTTATAATATAACGTAATATGCAGTTTATCATTGAAAATACCTTATGATATAACGTAATATGCAGTGTATCATTGAAAACATCTTATAATATAACGTAATATGCAGTGTATCATTGAAAATACCTTATAATATATCGTAATTTGTAGTGTATCATTGAAAATACCATATAGTATAACGTAATATGCAGTGCATCATTGAAAATACCTTATAATATAACGTAATATGCAGTGTATCATTGAAAATACCTTATAATATAACGTAATATGCAGTGTATCACTGAAAATACCTTATAATATAACGTAATATGCAGTTTATCATTGAAAATACCTTATGATATAACGTAATATGCAGTGTATCATTGAAAATACCTTATAATATAACGTAATATGCAGTGTATCAGTGAAAATACCTTAGAATATATGGTAATTCTAGTCTATCAATGAAAATATCTTATAATATAACGTAATATGCAGTGTATCATTGCAAATACCTTATAATATATCGTAATTTGTAGTGTATCATTGAAAATACCTTATAGTATAACGTAATATGCAGTGCATCATTGATAATACCTTATAATATATCGTAATTTGTAGTGTATCATTGAAACTACCTTGTAATATATAGTAGTTTATCATTGAAAATACCTTATAATATAACGTAATATGCAGTGTATCAGTGAAAATACCTTAGAATATATGGTAATTCTAGTCTATCAATGAAAATACCTTATAATATAACGTAATATGCAGTGTATCATTGGAAATACCTAATAATATAACGTAATATGCAGTGTATCAGTGAAAATACCTTATAATATATCGTAATTTGTAGTGTATCATTGAAAATACCTTATAATATATAGTAGTTTATCATTGAAAATACCTTATAATATAACGTAATATGCAGTGTATCATTGAAAGTACCTTATAATATAACGTAATATGCAGTGTATCATTGAAAATACCTTAGAATATATGCTAATTCTAGTCTATCAATGAAAATACCTTATAATATAACGTAATATGCAGTGTATCATTGCAAATACCTTATAATATATCGTAATTTGTAGTGTATCATTGAAAATACCTTATAGTATAACGTAATATGCAGTGCATCATTGATAATACCTTATAATATATCGTAATTTGTAGTGTATCATTGAAACTACCTTGTAATATATAGTAGTTTATCATTGAAAATACCTTATAATATAACGTAATATGCTGTGTATCATTGAAAATACCTTATAATAAAACGTAATATGCAGTGTATCATTGAAAATACCTTATAATATAACGTAATATGCAATGTATCATTGAAAATACCTTATAATATAACGTAATATGCAGTGTATCATTGAAAATACCTTATCATATAACGTAATATGCAGTGTATCATTGAAAATACCTTAGAATATATACTAATTCTAGTCTATCAATGAAAATACCTTATAATATAACGTAATATGCAGTGTATCAGTGAAAATACCTTAGAATATATGGTAATTCTAGTCTATCAATGAAAATACGTTATTATATAACGTAATATGCAGTGTATCATTGGAAATACCTAATAATATAACGTAATATGCAGTGTATCAGTGAAAATACCTTATAATATATCGTAATTTGTAGTGTATCATTGAAAATACCTTATAATATATAGTAGTTTATCATTGAAAATACCTTATAATATAACGTAATATGCAGTGTATCATTGAAAGTACCTTATAATATAACGTAATATGCAGTGTATCATTGAAAATACCTTAGAATATATGCTAATTCTAGTCTATCAATGAAAATACCTTATAATATAACGTAATATGCAGTGTATCAGTGAAAATACCTTATGATATAATGTAATATGCAGTGTATCATTGAAAATACCTTATAATATATGGTAATTTGTAGTGTATCAATGAAAATACCTTATAATATAACGTAATATGCAGTGTATCATTGAAAATACCATATAATATATCGTAATATATAGTTTATCATTGAAAATACTTTATAATATAACGTAATATGCAGTGTATCATTGAAAATATCATATAATATAACGTAATATGCAGTGAATCATTGAAAATACCTTATAATAAAACGTAATATGCAGTGTATCATTGAAAATACCTTATAATATATGGTAATTTGTAGTGTATCAATGAAAATACCTTATAATATATCGTAATTTGTAGTGTATCATTGAAAATACCTTATAATATATGGTAATATGCAGTGTATCATTGGAAATACCTTAGAATATATGGTAATTCTAGTCTATCTATGAAAATACCTTATAATATAACGTAATATACAGTGTATCATTGATAATACCTTAGAATATATGGTAATTCTAGTCTATCAATGAAAATACCTTATAATATAACGTAATATGCAGTGTATCAGTGAAAATACCTTATAATATATCGTAATTTGTAGTGTATCATTGAAAATACCTTATAATATATAGTAGTTTATCATTGAAAATACCTTATAATATAACGTAATATGCTGTGTATCATTGGGAAATATCATATAATATAACGTAATATGCAGTGAATCATTGAAAATACCTTATAATAAAACGTAATATGCAGTGTATCATTGAAAATACCTTAGAATATATGGTAATTCTAGTCCATCAATGAAAAAACCTTATAATACAACGTAATATGCAGTGTATCATTGAAAATACCTTATAATATATCGTAATTTGTAGTGTATCATTGAAAATACCATATAGTATAACGTAATATGCAGTGCATCATTGAAAATACCTTATCATATAACGTAATATGCAGTGTATCATTGAAAATACCTTAGAATATATACTAATTCTAGTCTATCAATGAAAATACCTTATAATATAACGTAATATGCAGTGTATCAGTGAAAATACCTTAGAATATATGGTAATTCTAGTCTATCAATGAAAATACCTTATAATATAACGTAATATGCAGTGTATCATTGGAAATACCTAATAATATAACGTAATATGCAGTGTATCAGTGAAAATACCTTATAATATATCGTAATTTGTAGTGTATCATTGAAAATACCTTATAATATATAGTAGTTTATCATTGAAAATACCTTATAATATAACGTAATATGCTGTGTATCATTGAAAATACCTTAGAATATATGGTAATTTGTAGTGTATCATTGAAACTACCTTGTAATATATAGTAGTTTATCACTGAAAATACCTTATAATATAACGTAATATGCAGTGTATCATTGAAAATATCATATAATATAACGTAATATGCAGTGAATCATTGAAAATACCTTATAATAAAACGTAATATGCAGTGTATCATTGAAAATACCTTAGAATATATGGTAATTCTAGTCTATCAATGAAAAAACCTTATAATACAACGTAATATGCAGTGTATCATTGAAAATACCTTATAATATATCGTAATTTGTAGTGTATCATTGAAAATACCATATAGTATAACGTAATATGCAGTGCATCATTGAAAATACCTTATAATATAACGTAATATGCAGTGTATCATTGAAAATACCTTATAATATAACGTAATATGCAGTGTATCACTGAAAATACCTTATAATATAACGTAATATGCAGTTTATCATTGAAAATACCTTATGATATAACGTAATATGCAGTGTATCATTGAAAATACCTTATAATATATCGTAATTTGTAGTGTATCATTGAAAATACCATATAGTATAACGTAATATGCAGTGCATCATTGAAAATACCTTATAATATAACGTAATATGCAGTGTATCATTGAAAATACCTTATAATATAACGTAATATGCAGTGTATCACTGAAAATACCTTATAATATAACGTAATATGCAGTTTATCATTGAAAATACCTTATGATATAACGTAATATGCAGTGTATCATTGAAAATACCTTATAATATAACGTAATATGCAGTGTATCAGTGAAAATACCTTAGAATATATGGTAATTCTAGTCTATCAATGAAAATATCTTATAATATAACGTAATACGCAGTGTATCATTGCAAATACCTTATAATATATCGTAATTTGTAGTGTATCATTGAAAATACCTTATAGTATAACGTAATATGCAGTGCATCATTGATAATACCTTATAATATATCGTAATTTGTAGTGTATCATTGAAACTACCTTGTAATATATAGTAGTTTATCATTGAAAATACCTTATAATATAACGTAATATGCAGTGTATCAGTGAAAATACCTTAGAATATATGGTAATTCTAGTCTATCAATGAAAATACCTTATAATATAACGTAATATGCAGTGTATCATTGGAAATACCTAATAATATAACGTAATATGCAGTGTATCAGTGAAAATACCTTATAATATATCGTAATTTGTAGTGTATCATTGAAAATACCTTATAATATATAGTAGTTTATCATTGAAAATACCTTATAATATAACGTAATATGCAGTGTATCATTGAAAGTACCTTATAATATAACGTAATATGCAGTGTATCATTGAAAATACCTTAGAATATATGCTAATTCTAGTCTATCAATGAAAATACCTTATAATATAACGTAATATGCAGTGTATCATTGCAAATACCTTATAATATATCGTAATTTGTAGTGTATCATTGAAAATACCTTATAGTATAACGTAATATGCAGTGCATCATTGATAATACCTTATAGTATAACGTAATATGCAGTGCATCATTGAAAATACCTTATAATATAACGTAATATGCAGTGTATCATTGAAAATACCTTATAATATAACGTAATATGCAGTGTATCAATGAAAATACCTTATAATATAAAGTAATATGCAGTGTATCATTAAAAATACCTTATAATATATCGTAATTTGTAGTGTATCATTGAAAATACCTTATAATATATGGTAATATGCAGTCTATCATTGGAAATACCTTTTAATATATCGAAATTTTTTAGTGTATCATTGAAAATACCTTATAATATAACGTAATATGCAGTGTATCATTGAAAATACCTTATAATATAACGTAATATGCAGTGTATCATTGAAAACATCTTATAATATAACGTAATATGCAGTGTATCATTGAAAATACCTTATAATATAACGTAATATGCAGTGTATCATTGCAAATACCTTATAATATAACGTAATATGCAGTGTATCAATGAAAATACCTTATAATATAAAGTAATATGCAGTGTATCATTGAAAATACCTTATAATATATCGTAATTTGTAGTGTATCATTGAAAATACCTTAGAATATATGGTAATTCTAGTCTATCAATGAAAAAACCTTATAATACAACGTAATATGCAGTGTATCATTGAAAATACCTTATAATATATCGTAATTTGTAGTGTATCATTGAAAATACCATATAGTATAACGTAATATGCAGTGCATCATTGAAAATACCTTATAATATAACGTAATATGCAGTGTATCATTGAAAATACCTTATAATATAACGTAATATGCAGTGTATCACTGAAAATACCTTATAATATAACGTAATATGCAGTTTATCATTGAAAATACCTTATGATATAACGTAATATGCAGTGTATCATTGAAAATACCTTATAATATATCGTAATTTGTAGTGTATCATTGAAAATACCATATAGTATAACGTAATATGCAGTGCATCATTGAAAATACCTTATAATATAACGTAATATGCAGTGTATCATTGAAAATACCTTATAATATAACGTAATATGCAGTGTATCACTGAAAATACCTTATAATATAACGTAATATGCAGTTTATCATTGAAAATACCTTATGATATAACGTAATATGCAGTGTATCATTGAAAATACCTTATAATATAACGTAATATGCAGTGTATCAGTGAAAATACCTTAGAATATATGGTAATTCTAGTCTATCAATGAAAATATCTTATAATATAACGTAATACGCAGTGTATCATTGCAAATACCTTATAATATATCGTAATTTGTAGTGTATCATTGAAAATACCTTATAGTATAACGTAATATGCAGTGCATCATTGATAATACCTTATAATATATCGTAATTTGTAGTGTATCATTGAAAATACCTTATAGTATAACGTAATATGCAGTGCATCATTGATAATACCTTATAATATATCGTAATTTGTAGTGTATCATTGAAACTACCTTGTAATATATAGTAGTTTATCATTGGAAATACCTAATAATATAACGTAATATGCAGTGTATCAGTGAAAATACCTTATAATATATCGTAATTTGTAGTGTATCATTGAAAATACCTTATAATATATAGTAGTTTATCATTGAAAATACCTTATAATATAACGTAATATGCAGTGTATCATTGAAAGTACCTTATAATATAACGTAATATGCAGTGTATCATTGAAAATACCTTAGAATATATGCTAATTCTAGTCTATCAATGAAAATACCGTATAATATAACGTAATATGCAGTGTATCATTGCAAATACCTTATAATATATCGTAATTTGTAGTGTATCATTGAAAATACCTTATAGTATAACGTAATATGCAGTGCATCATTGATAATACCTTATAGTATAACGTAATATGCAGTGCATCATTGAAAATACCTTATAATATAACGTAATATGCAGTGTATCATTGAAAATACCTTATAATATAACGTAATATGCAGTGTATCAATGAAAATACCTTATAATATAAAGTAATATGCAGTGTATCATTGAAAATACCTTATAATATATCGTAATTTGTAGTGTATCATTGAAAATACCTTATAATATATGGTAATATGCAGTCTATCATTGGAAATACCTTTTAATATATCGAAATTTTTTAGTGTATCATTGAAAATACCTTATAATATAACGTAATATGCAGTGTATCATTGAAAATACCTTATAATATAACGTAATATGCAGTGTATCATTGAAAACATCTTATAATATAACGTAATATGCAGTGTATCATTGAAAATACCTTATAATATAACGTAATATGCAGTGTATCATTGCAAATACCTTATAATATATCGTAATTTGTAGTGTATCATTGAAAATACCTTATAGTATAACGTAATATGCAGTGCATCATTGATAATACCTTATAATATATCGTAATTTGTAGTGTATCATTGAAACTACCTTGTAATATATAGTAGTTTATCATTGAAAATACCTTATAATATAACGTAATATGCTGTGTATCATTGAAAATACCTTATAATAAAACGTAATATGCAGTGTATCATTGAAAATACCTTATAATATAACGTAATATGCAATGTATCATTGAAAATACCTTATAATATAACGTAATATGCAGTGCATCATTGAAAATACCTTATAATATAACGTAATATGCAGTGTATCATTGAAAATACCTTATAATATAACGTAATATGCAGTGTATCACTGAAAATACCTTATAATATAACGTAATATGCAGTGTATCACTGAAAATACCTTATAATATAACGTAATATGCAGTTTATCATTGAAAATACCTTATGATATAACGTAATATGCAGTGTATCATTGAAAATACCTTATAATATATCGTAATTTGTAGTGTATCATTGAAAATACCATATAGTATAACGTAATATGCAGTGCATCATTGAAAATACCTTATAATATAACGTAATATGCAGTGTATCATTGAAAATACCTTATAATATAACGTAATATGCAGTGTATCACTGAAAATACCTTATAATATAACGTAATATGCAGTTTATCATTGAAAATACCTTATGATATAACGTAATATGCAGTGTATCATTGAAAATACCTTATAATATAACGTAATATGCAGTGTATCAGTGAAAATACCTTAGAATATATGGTAATTCTAGTCTATCAATGAAAATATCTTATAATATAACGTAATACGCAGTGTATCATTGCAAATACCTTATAATATATCGTAATTTGTAGTGTATCATTGAAAATACCTTATAGTATAACGTAATATGCAGTGCATCATTGATAATACCTTATAATATATCGTAATTTGTAGTGTATCATTGAAACTACCTTGTAATATATAGTAGTTTATCATTGAAAATACCTTATAATATAACGTAATATGCAGTGTATCAGTGAAAATACCTTAGAATATATGGTAATTCTAGTCTATCAATGAAAATACCTTATAATATAACGTAATATGCAGTGTATCATTGGAAATACCTAATAATATAACGTAATATGCAGTGTATCAGTGAAAATACCTTATAATATATCGTAATTTGTAGTGTATCATTGAAAATACCTTATAATATATAGTAGTTTATCATTGAAAATACCTTATAATATAACGTAATATGCAGTGTATCATTGAAAGTACCTTATAATATAACGTAATATGCAGTGTATCATTGAAAATACCTTAGAATATATGCTAATTCTAGTCTATCAATGAAAATACCTTATAATATAACGTAATATGCAGTGTATCATTGCAAATACCTTATAATATATCGTAATTTGTAGTGTATCATTGAAAATACCTTATAGTATAACGTAATATGCAGTGCATCATTGATAATACCTTATAATATATCGTAATTTGTAGTGTATCATTGAAACTACCTTGTAATATATAGTAGTTTATCATTGAAAATACCTTATAATATAACGTAATATGCTGTGTATCATTGAAAATACCTTATAATAAAACGTAATATGCAGTGTATCATTGAAAATACCTTATAATATAACGTAATATGCAATGTATCATTGAAAATACCTTATAATATAACGTAATATGCAGTGCATCATTGAAAATACCTTATAATATAACGTAATATGCAGTGTATCATTGAAAATACCTTATAATATAACGTAATATGCAGTGTATCACTGAAAATACCTTATAATATAACGTAATATGCAGTTTATCATTGAAAATACCTTATGATATAACGTAATATGCAGTGTATCATTGAAAACATCTTATAATATAACGTAATATGCAGTGTATCATTGAAAATACCTTATAATATAAAGTAATATGCAGTGTATCATTGAAAATACCTTATGATATAATGTAATATGCAGTGTATCATTGAAAATACCTTATAATATATGGTAATTTGTAGTGTATCAATGAAAATACCTTATAATATAACGTAATATGCAGTGTATCATTGAAAATACCATATAATATATCGTAATATATAGTTTATCATTGAAAATACTTTATAATATAACGTAATATGCAGTGTATCATTGAAAATATCATATAATATAACGTAATATGCAGTGAATCATTGAAAATACCTTATAATAAAACGTAATATGCAGTGTATCATTGAAAATACCTTAGAATATATGGTAATTCTAGTCCATCAATGAAAAAGCCTTATAATACAACGTAATATGCAGTGTATCATTGAAAATACCTTATAATATATCGTAATTTGTAGTGTATCATTGAAAATACCATATAGTATAACGTAATATGCAGTGCATCATTGAAAATACCATATAGTATAACGTAATATGCAGTGCATCATTGAAAATACCTTATAATATAACGTAATATGCAGTGTATCATTGAAAATACCTTATAATATAACGTAATATGCAGTGTATCAATGAAAATACCTTATAATATAAAGTAATATGCAGTGTATCATTGAAAATACCTTATAATATATCGTAATTTGTAGTGTATCATTGAAAATACCTTATAATATATGGTAATATGCAGTCTATCATTGGAAATACCTTTTAATATATCGAAATTTTTTAGTGTATCATTGAAAATACCTTATAATATAACGTAATATGCAGTGTATCATTGAAAATACCTTATAATATAACGTAATATGCAGTGTATCATTGAAAATACCTTATAATATAACGTAATATGCAGTGTATCATTGAAAATACCTTATAATATAACATAATATGCAGTGTATCATTGAATATACATTATAATATAACGTAATATGCAGTGTATCTTTGAAAATACCTTATAATATAACGTAATATGCAGTGTATCATTGAAAATACCTTAGAATATATGGTAATTTGTAGTGTATCATTGAAACTACCTTGTAATATATAGTAGTTTATCACTGAAAATACCTTATAATATAACGTAATATGCAGTGCATCATTGAAAATACCTTATAATATAACGTAATATGCAGTGTATCAATGAAAATACCTTATAATATAAAGTAATATGCAGTCTATCATTGGAAATACCTTTTAATATATCGAAATTTTTTAGTGTATCATTGAAAATACCTTATAATATAACGTAATATGCAGTGTATCATTGAAAATACCTTATAATATAACGTAATATGCAGTGTATCATTGAAAATACCTTATAATATAACGTAATATGCAGTGTATCATTGAAAATACCTTATAATATAACATAATATGCAGTGTATCATTGAATATACATTATAATATAACGTAATATGCAGTGTATCATTGAAAATACCTTATAATATAACGTAATATGCAGTGTATCAATGAAAATACCTTATAATATAAAGTAATATGCAGTGTATCATTGAAAATACCTTATAATATATCGTAATTTGTAGTGTATCATTGAAAATACCTTATAATATATGGTAATATGCAGTCTATCATTGGAAATACCTTTTAATATATCGAAATTTTTTAGTGTATCATTGAAAATACCTTATAATATAACGTAATATGCAGTGTATCATTGAAAATACCTTATAATATAACGTAATATGCAGTGTATCATTGAAAATACCTTATAATATAACGTAATATGCAGTGTATCATTGAAAATACCTTATAATATAACATAATATGCAGTGTATCATTGAATATACATTATAATATAACGTAATATGCAGTGTATCTTTGAAAATACCTTATAATATAACGTAATATGCAGTGTATCATTGAAAATACCTTAGAATATATGGTAATTTGTAGTGTATCATTGAAACTACCTTGTAATATATAGTAGTTTATCACTGAAAATACCTTATAATATAACGTAATATGCAGTGCATCATTGAAAATACCTTATAATATAACGTAATATGCGGTGTATCATTGAAAATACCTTATAATATAACGTAATATTCAGTGTATCAGTGAAAATACCTTATAATATATCGTAATTTGTAGTGTATCATTGAAAATACCTTATAATATATAGTAGTTTATCATTGAAAATACCTTATAATATAACGTAATATGCAGTGTATCATTGAAAATACCTTATAATATATCGTAATTTGTAGTGTATCATTGAAAATACCTTATAATATAACGTAATATGCAGTGTATCATTGAAAATACCTTATAATATAACGTAATATGCAGTGTATCATTGAAAATACCTTATAATATAACGTAATATGCGGTGTATCATTGAAAATACCTTATAATATAACGTAATATTCAGTGTATCATTGAAAATACCTTATAATATAACGTAATATGCAGTGTATCATTGAAAATACCTTATAATATAACGTAATATGCAGTGTATCATTGAAAATACCTTATAATATAACATAATATGCAGTGTATCATTGAATATACATTATAATATAACGTAACATGCAGTGTATCTTTGAAAATACCTTATAATATAACGTAATATGCAGTGTATCATTGAAAATACCTTAGAATATATGGTAATTTGTAGTGTATCATTGAAACTACCTTGTAATATATAGTAGTTTATCACTGAAAATACCTTATAATATAACGTAATATGCAGTGTATCATTGAAAATACCTTAGAATATATGGTAATTTGTAGTGTATCATTGAAACTACCTTGTAATATATAGTAGTTTATCACTGAAAATACCTTATAATATAACGTAATATGCAGTGCATCATTGAAAATACCTTATAATATAACGTAATATGCGGTGTATCATTTAAAATACCTTATAATATAACGTAATATTCAGTGTATCAGTGAAAATACCTTATAATATATCGTAATTTGTAGTGTATCATTGAAAATACCTTATAATATATAGTAGTTTATCATTGAAAATACCTTATAATATAACGTAATATGCAGTGTATCATTGAAAATACCTTATAATATATCGTAATTTGTAGTGTATCAATGAAAATACCTTATAATATAAAGTAATATGCAGTGTATCATTGAAAATACCTTATAATATATCGTAATTTGTAGTGTATCATTGAAAATACCTTATAATATATGGTAATATGCAGTGTATCATTGGAAATACCTTAGAATATATGGTAATTCTAGTCTATCTATGAAAATACCTTATAATATAACGTAATATACAGTGTATCATTGATAATACCTTAGAATATATGTTAATTCTAGTCTATCAATGAAAATACCTTATAATATAACGTAATATGCAGTGTATCAGTGAAAATACCTTATAATATATCGTAATTTGTAGTGTATCATTGAAAATACCTTATAATATATAGTAGTTTATCATTGAAAATACCTTATAATATATGGTAATATGCAGTCTATCATTGGAAATACCTTTTAATATATCGAAATTTTTTAGTGTATCATTGAAAATACCTTATAATATAACGTAATATGCTGTGTATCATTGAAAATACCTTATAATATATCGTAATTTGTAGTGTATCATTGAAAATACCTTATAATATATAGTAGTTTATCATTGAAAATACCTTATAATATAACGTAATATGCTGTGTATCATTGAAAATACCTTATAATATATCGTAATTTGTAGTGTATCAATGAAAATACCTTATAATAAAACGTAATATGCAGTGTATCATTGAAAATACCTTAGAATAAAACGTAATATGCAGTGTATCATTGAAAATACCTTATAATATAACGTAATATGCAATGTATCATTGAAAATACCTTAGAATATATGCTAATTCTAGTCTATCATTGAAAATACCTTATAATATATCGTAATTTTTTAGTGTATCATTGAAAATACCTAATAATATAACGTAATATGCAGTGTATCATTGAAAATACCTTATAATAAAACGTAATATGCAGTGTATCATTGAAAATACCTTAGAATATATGGTAATTCTAGTCTATCAATGAAAATACCTTATAATATAACGTAATATGCAGTGTATCAGTGAAAATACCTTATGATATAATGTAATATGCAGTGTATCATTGAAAATACCTTATAATATATGGTAATTTGTAGTGTATCAATGAAAATACCTTATAATATAACGTAATATGCAGTGTATCATTGAAAATACCATATAATATATCGTAATATATAGTTTATCATTGAAAATACTTTATAATATAACGTAATATGCAGTGTATCATTGAAAATATCATATAATATAACGTAATATGCAGTGAATCATTGAAAATACCTTATAATAAAACGTAATATGCAGTGTATCATTGAAAATACCTTATAATATATGGTAATTTGTAGTGTATCAATGAAAATACCTTATAATATAACGTAATATGCAGTGTATCATTGAAAATACCATATAATATATCGTAATATATAGTTTATCATTGAAAATACTTTATATTATAACGTAATATGCAGTGTATCATTGAAAATATCATATAATATAACGTAATATGCAGTGAATCATTGAAAATACCTTATAATAAAACGTAATATGCAGTGTATCATTGAAAATACCTTAGAATATATGGTAATTCTAGTCTATCAATGAAAAAACCTTATAATACAACGTAATATGCAGTGTATCATTGAAAATACCTTATAATATATCGTAATTTGTAGTGTATCATTGAAAATACCATATAGTATAACGTAATATGCAGTGCATCATTGAAAATACCTTATAATATGACGTAATATGCAGTGTATCATTGAAAATACCTTATAATATAACGTAATATGCAGTGTATCACTGAAAATACCTTATAATATATAGTAGTTTATCATTGAAAATACCTTATAATATAACGTAATATGCAGTGTATCATTGAAAATACCTTATAATATATCGTAATTTGTAGTGTATCAATGAAAATACCTTATAATATAAAGTAATATGCAGTGTATCATTGAAAATACCTTATAATATATCGTAATTTGTAGTGTATCATTGAAAATACCTTATAATATATGGTAATATGCAGTGTATCATTGGAAATACCTTATAATATAACGTAATATGCAGTGTATCACTGAAAATACCTTATAATATAACGTAATATGCAGTTTATCATTGAAAATACCTTATGATATAACGTAATATGCAGTGTATCATTGAAAACATCTTATAATATAACGTAATATGCAGTGTATCATTGAAAATACCTTATAATATATCGTAATTTGTAGTGTATCATTGAAAATACCATATAGTATAACGTAATATGCAGTGCATCATTGAAAATACCTTATAATATAACGTAATATGCAGTGTATCATTGAAAATACCTTATAATATAACGTAATATGCAGTGTATCACTGAAAATACCTTATAATATAACGTAATATGCAGTTTATCATTGAAAATACCTTATGATATAACGTAATATGCAGTGTATCATTGAAAATACCTTATAATATAACGTAATATGCAGTGTATCAGTGAAAATACCTTAGAATATATGGTAATTCTAGTCTATCAATGAAAATATCTTATAATATAACGTAATATGCAGTGTATCATTGCAAATACCTTATAATATATCGTAATTTGTAGTGTATCATTGAAAATACCTTATAGTATAACGTAATATGCAGTGCATCATTGATAATACCTTATAATATATCGTAATTTGTAGTGTATCATTGAAACTACCTTGTAATATATAGTAGCTTATCATTGAAAATACCTTATAATATAACGTAATATGCTGTGTATCATTGAAAATACCTTATAATAAAACGTAATATGCAGTGTATCATTGAAAATACCTTATAATATAACGTAATATGCAATGTATCATTGAAAATACCTTATAATATAACGTAATATGCAGTGTATCATTGAAAATACCTTATCATATAACGTAATATGCAGTGTATCATTGAAAATACCTTAGAATATATACTAATTCTAGTCTATCAATGAAAATACCTTATAATATAACGTAATATGCAGTGTATCAGTGAAAATACCTTAGAATATATGGTAATTCTAGTCTATCAAGGAAAATACCTTATAATATAACGTAATATGCAGTGTATCATTGGAAATACCTAATAATATAACGTAATATGCAGTGTATCAGTGAAAATACCTTATAATATATCGTAATTTGTAGTGTATCATTGAAAATACCTTATAATATATAGTAGTTTATCATTGAAAATACCTTATAATATAACGTAATATGCAGTGTATCATTGAAAGTACCTTATAATATAACGTAATATGCAGTGTATCATTGAAAATACCTTAGAATATATGCTAATTCTAGTCTATCAATGAAAATACCTTATAATATAACGTAATATGCAGTGTATCATTGCAAATACCTTATAATATATCGTAATTTGTAGTGTATCATTGAAAATACCTTATAGTATAACGTAATATGCAGTGCATCATTGATAATACCTTATAATATATCGTAATTTGTAGTGTATCATTGAAACTACCTTGT